>MJUT01019148.1:88423-107164 GCA_002080005.1 Gigantidas platifrons | reverse complement strand
AGCCTTAAAAAACGACTTTCTCGTCCGACTAAACAAAGAAATAATTACTTTAGATGACCTAGAAAAGATAAATTATTACCTGTACACAGTGGATAATCCTGTAATTCTTAGATTCCGCGTGTGGTACAACCTTGCTATCCATTTTGTTACCCGTGGATTGGAACTTCACCAACAACTCAAATTAAACTCGTTTGAATTTCACTTCGATGAAAATAACAGAGAATATGCTTGCTTATCACATGAAATGAAGCAGAAAAACTGGCAAGGTGGTCTTGACTCTTGTGAAACTTGTTCCGATAAAAGAATGTATGCTCAAAATGATTCGCGCTGTCCCGTTGCCGCTTTGAAATTGCTCATTTCGAAAACTGATCCAACTTCAACTTCTCTTTTCAATCAATTCTATAAAGATGCTCTGTCGTCCGAAACCGAACAATGAACATCTTTGGAACACAAATAAATCCGTGAAAACTTACCAATTCAGTTGATTTATGGCAGATATCTCCAAGAATGCCTCATGTAGTATGATGTATACAGCTCACTGTCTCATAGCATACAAGGGCTAAGTGACGCTGGCTTTGAAATAAGGCACATTATGTATATGAGTGGACATTGAAATGAGTCGTCCGTCAGGAGCTATTATCGCAGTTGTTCTACGATGCAAAAAGAATCGTTGAGTGAAACACTTTCCTCATCCGCTGGACGCGCTCCGACTCATAGCAATTGTGACACTTTGGCACTCCGTGAAACTTCCAACGCAAGGTCTGTAACGGCTTTATCATCCAATAATTTTATGTCGTCTGGATTTAGTTACAACTCTTCCTTCAAGAATTGTACATTTCAATTCACTAACCCTCAGAATTAAGCTGTATTACAAATTTCTCTTGGCTACACAGATGATCCGTGAGTGTCGGCCATGGCAGTTCATTGACAATTCAATTTCGTGTATTCATACGCGACCAAGACACGTGTAAAATTTTGTGTTTCAATATAAAGTTGTTTGAATTTAAAATTTTACTTTGATTTTTTATTTATAATTCATTTATAAGGAATGGCTATGATTTACTTTGTGTTTATTGATCCATAACATTAATTTTGACTCTTCACATTCTACATAATTCGCGGATTATTCAATGTGAAAATTCAAAATTAATGTTATGGATCAATAAACACAAAATAAATAATAGACATTCCTTAAAGGGGCATTATCTGCCATAATCGTAATTTTGTTTGTTACCCATCAAAACTATCAGATATGATTGATGCCTTAAAAAAACGTGTTTCTGTAACTTATAAATGTTATGAAATGTACGCCCCTTTAAATAACTAACTAATTCTATACACAAGCTAATACTTTCCTTTATTGCATTTATTGCACATAAGATCATCAAGAGAAACAACGTGGGACATCATAAAAAAGCAATTGTTTTGTAATATTGCTGAAGACGATAACATTAGGAAGAGGCAACATGGGACGTAACTCTGTATTTTTTAAACCGCGGTAAAGCAAAAAATGGTTCCGATTCTCCCCTTCCTTTTAGAGCCTTATTTCTACGGCAATTTGTGTCGATAATTCATTGGATGTTCTTTTTAATTCAACCAATCGAAAGACCAATCAATTGCAACCAAATGCAATACAATTTTTACTTTCCCGCATTAATTCTCTAAGCTGAATCGAACCGATGTAATATGAAGATTGAAATGGTAGGTAATCCAACTTAATGACATCGTGCATAGCCCAGAATCGAAATGTAAGACCCCCTTTTAATTTAGATTTAATATTAGTTCACCTTTTATCAATTAATGATCGAGAACAGTTACTTTTTTTAAGTGTGATTTTGCTGGAGTTATCGTTCGTTTCACTTTCACCAACTCCCGGTTTGACAACGGATTGTAAACACTGAATACACAGCTGTGATTTGACTATTGTCAAGCACAAAAATATACAATTTGGTGTTTTAAAGTCATAAATGGTAGGATAATCAATTGTTCATTAAGATACAGTAACATAATTAATATATCAATAGATAAACACACTGGAAATGGGACTGAGAATATGTTAGGCGTCAGTACATGTTTGTGTCCAACCTATTACTGTCCTCAATAAGTTATAATTAACACTTACTCAACGTTATTTTGTCGACATGCTGCGGTCCTATTATGCTTCGCTTAGAGTAGCCCTTTATTTATGTAGTTATATATTTTAAGTCTTCACTTGATTGTGTGTCCTACTTTAATGCATATTTTTTTTAGGATAAAGCAACTGAGAGACCAATAGAATTAGAGGAGGATGAAACTCAACCATTGTTTGCAATTGTAAAGCATTCCAGGGATTCCTCACCTGTAAGTATCCTCCTTTGCTTCTTATATTTTAACACAGTACTAACCGGACAAAACACTTTTATCCAGGATTAATAATTTGCACACAGTGAGGGCCTATAGTAGTCAGTAGGACACCTTACCTTATTGGTGATTTTTCATTTACCATCTGTTACTTGAATTTAACATTGTGTAGGCAAATTACAAATGAATTCTTGTTTTGACAATATTCATCTCTTTTCTGTAGGGATTAGATTTTGGTGACCAATCAGTAATATAGCCGGCTGTCAGACCAAAAAAGAATCAAAGTACAACAGAAAAAGGTACTAGTAACAATTACATGATTTCTACATAAATTGACATACACTGTATCAAATACATATACTGAACACAATAAGAAAATCATAGATCTGATAAAGTGACATTTGTACTGATTATTGTTAAGTATACCTTTATACAATGGAACCTGTCTAATCCGACACCCGAGTAGTCCAGGATTCTGTATAATCTGACACTTTTTCTTGGTCCTAAAATTGCTTCTTGCATTGTTATTAAACCTGTGTATTCCAACAACCTGTTTTATGTGATATAATTTTCTGGTCCTAAGGCGTGTTGGATTAGACAGGTTCCTCTCTCTCTCTCTATATATATATATATATACATTTATCATGATTAATCATTTACATTGCACACATACCGTTCAAACTTAATTCAGCAGGGGTGGATCTAGGGTGGATTTTTACTTGTAAATTGCTGTCAGGCAGTCAATTGTATTGACGAAATTGTCTTTTACTTCCTGGTTAAAAATTTCCGTTCAGCGTTCCAGATTAAATGTACCTATAGTGTGCAGATCCTTATGAAATATTGACACAAGATTCCTGACAGTAAGAAGAGGGTTGGTCTTGATATTGGAGGTTGTGGCCCCGTCCATGTAGGACTAAGGAACCAAAAGAGGCCAAAACAAACATTTTTATAAAACTGAATATAGATTGATTATTATACTCCCGCATAAAAATCGGGACTGTATATAGTAATGGGGAATTCAGTTCGTTCGTCCCCCAAAAGTTTGTATCGGCTACTTCTCCTAACCTGTTCAATGTATTTCTACGAAATTTTCACAGAATCTTTACCAAATAATGCCATTGTGCACCTCCTATTTTGTTTTTTTTTATTGTTACATTTTTTTTTAGGTTTTACAGTGCTGAACATGGGGGGGGTAATATCTCAGCGAGTACACGTTAATCTAGTGTTTGGTGCAATTATGATAGGGTTACTATTAAAGTATTATGTCTCCCCCACTTTGGTGGGGAGACGTAGTTTTAGTGCTGTCCATCTGTATGTCTGTCCGTCAAAACGTCATCGCAGTATCTCTGTTGTCTTACATGGGAATTTCATAAAACTTGGCACAATTACTAAGTACCATGTGCAGATGTGCACGTACAATTTGTTTTGCGAAATATTAATTTTTGGGAGGTCCCCAGGGGAAAACGTTGAAAAAAGGGAGGATGGGTTCACACATTTTTTCATTGCTCTATCTCTTGCATCTTTCGTGGGAATTTCATAATACTTGGTTCAATTACTCAGTACCACAAGTAGATGTGCAGGTATAATTTATTTGGGTGTGGGATAAAAGGGACGGCCGGGGAGGGGGACTTTAATTTCCGATATAACTAGTATGTATGTCAATGTAAATGGTTTGCTGTAAATAGTATGGAATTCCAGTCATTCTGCATGCGTACCATCAGTGTAGTTCAGGGAGCAACAGTTCTACATAATTTTGCTGTGTTTATTTTGCAACTTTATGTAATGGCTTCTGATTTCAGTTTTCATCAAGTGATCGTCCTGAACACACAAACACAGCTAGTACTTCATCGGGTGATCACTTAAGACTTTTTCTTATCAAAAGCACCTCGAAAATTGCCACCAAAACGTCAGAAAAAGACACAAATCTGAAATGTAGTACAGGAACTCAGACAATTTCAACTGGGGAAATAATGATCAAAACGTTTATACGGATTTT
The DNA here is from genome assembly GCA_002080005.1 of Gigantidas platifrons. Lineage (NCBI taxonomy): Eukaryota > Metazoa > Mollusca > Bivalvia > Mytilida > Modiolidae > Gigantidas > Gigantidas platifrons. The sequence continues at coordinate 102,828 of MJUT01019148.1, read as the reverse complement.
TTTTTAGATGCATTGATTGGTCTTTTTGTGTAGTCATGGCTTCAGACATTGATACACTGCTTTGTGTATTACGCAATTCTTCAGTGGAAAATACAACAAATGAGATGATGTTTGAATTATATGAACAAATTGAAAAGTCAAAAAGTTATAAGTATCAAGACATTATAAATGTATTACAAGAAAAATGTACAGTAGACCAATTTGGGGGTCAAGTTCCCAATTTAAGGAAGCTGCTTCTAGTTTTAAAAAAGAACCCTTCACAATTTGTCCTTGTGCTTCAAGAGCTGCAACAGGGTCACAAACTCAAAGTTTATCTTCTGCATTTGAAGACATTATAATTAAAACTGAAAATGAAATACTTCGATAAAAAAACGAATCATTTGTAGAGAGGTTAAAATCAGTGATCGAAAGATAAAAGAATTATGACGTATCAGAAAGTCACAGACAAGGCAAATAAAACAATTGAATGATACTTTAAGCAAAAATAGAAATTAACACCAAGAGTTAAGACGGAAAAATATTGGAATTTCAAAACGACTTGTTACATTACAATCCAAAAATTCTGACGTCACCAAAATTAAACTTGCAGATCTAAAAAGAATTGTCAGTAAATTGAAAAATGAAAACAGGCATTTTGATGGAACAGGTTGTGAACTTGAATGCAGAAAAAGAGAATCTTGAATCTAGTTTTCAGCAGAAATTTAATTACCTTAATGAAAGCTTATCATATACTGAATCTCTTTTAAATGATGATGTAGATAATGTATTGCATATATTTGACAATGACAATTATTGTTATACTACTCAGTTTCAACTTTGTGTTATGAACTTGTTAAGTCATGGTGTAGGTGTGCACCATATTACTATTGTTATAGAAGCTTTTGCTTCTTTATGCAGAAAGGAAGTCGATAAATCTCACATACGTCAGTAAGAACTATTAACTGAATCGGAGATCAACGATTATCACATTCTCATATGCATATGGCAGAGCAACTATCTGAAAAGATTAACACATCTCTGATGTCAGATGAAACCAGAAAGCATGGGGAATGTTACGAAATGTTTTCGCTACAGGACTCTGGAGGAAGACAGTGGGTACTTGGGTTAAAAGAAATGCAGAATAAATCATCTGAAACCTGCCTTGATGCTCTGAAAGTCATAACTCGTGATATCAGTATTTCATCAAGTACAGATTGTGGCAAACAAATATTTGGTCAGATCAAAAACACTATGCCTGATAGAGCTGCTACTGAAAAACGTTTACATGAACTTTTACAGTCTTATAGAGAAAGTATTATACCATCTATGTATTCCAATTGGGAAGAACTGTCAGCTAAAGAGCTGCAGTCATTGACTAAGTTAAATAATTTTTATTGTGGATTGCACCTATTAGTGAACTTTTCACAAGTGTCAGATAAAGTTATCTCTGATTATGAAAAATCTATATTAGATATACCAATAGGAGTAGGAGCAAAAGCAGATACTGCACGTTTTATTTCCAATGAGGAAAGTTGTGCCATTCGATTAATCAGAACAGCAAGTAAATGGTTTGCTATGGGTACGGACGAAAAGAACGGATACTATCGTGAATTTCAAACATGTATAAACACTAAAAGTATTGATGAGGAAAACAGTGGGAAAGACAGAACCAGTTTACTTGTTCCATTCGGAAGAAACCGGTTTAATATAATATTATATAATGCAGACTTTTATTATCTAAGTCAGTATATTAAAGAACTTTTTAATATGTTCACATACCACACAACTTTCTACAAAAGGCTGTTTTCTACGATATCCAAGAAAACACCTTTTGGCAATATGCAAAGCTCTTGGAATTTGTTCTAAGCTTATAGCAGCTCCATTTTGGAGGATAATGGAATACAACTGTTCACTTCAAGATGCAAGCACAGCATATCAGAAATTACCAGTGTTCCTGTCGTCAGCTAAAGCAGATGTTTCCAATTTTGTTTGTGGAACTCACCATCCCTTTGCAGATTATGTGAAAGAAGACCATTTCTTAGAAACTCAATGAGGAATTAAAATTCATAGTTGCATCTGTTTTACAACCACAATGTTCAACATGGGAAGCTATATTACAAAAATCAGCTAATGTTGAAGGTCCGTTAGAAGAAACTACAAAATCTGTTCCAAGGCATAGCAAGTTCCCTGAGAGAGATTTTGCACTTTTAGATGCACTCACCAGATTTAAACATGTTGCCTCTGTCCAATGCAATGAAGACTTTATTCTGTTTTCTTTGAATAAAACATATGACTGGCTTAATACTTTAGATATAGATATTAAGCATGATATCATCAATAAAGCTAGAACTGGTGGAGGAGAATTGCAACAAATGTATAAAGAGAGATCCAAAGAAATAGAACTGATTAGACAGCAGTCCTTAAAACAAAAAATAGCTGAAATTGCCACGAAAAGAGAAAAAGATGTTATAAATAAGGAAGCAATTGTGAATGAGGTACAATACTTTGGGTTCTGACAATACCCTGAAACAATTGAAAATAATATGAAGACACTTAAGACAACGGCATTGAAGAAGAGAGCTCTTAAAGCTTAGTTAAGGTTTAGAAAGGCAATTCTATATCAAGAAACTATTGACAAAAAAGTGTTCCAATTCAGCGAAAAGGGGAAATATATTATGTGGAAACATTAAAGGAAAATCTGACTACATTAATAAACTTGGCACTACAGAGGAAAAAAAAAAGATAATTCTAGTGAATAACTTTTTAGTTCAAAAAGGAAAAAAAAACATTATTTCACCGAAAATGACATGAGGACCCCATACTTTGGAAGAGTTATTTCAGCTAAGCCCGGTTACCCAGAATGGATGAATGCTATCTATGATGACGATTTAGCAGTTTATGTTTATAAACTTGGCGAGGAATACAGGAACGGTGATTTAGAAATAGTACCAGAGACAGATGTGAACCTTGTTGGCAGTTATTGTGTTGGTTTATAGTTTTAAGTTCTTATTTGCATGGAGTTACATTTTATGTTAGTGGTTCATATATATAACGCCTTTTTTAAAGATAGATTTCTGATGAAAATGTATTGTAGAAAATGACATAAATGCATTGAAATTAGAGTCAGCATTGATCAAATGTAAAAATATAACCATTTCCAACAGGGATAATTGATGAAAAGGACATTATTAGCTATACGTGACAAAAATATCATGAATTATAATCCAATAAAAAACAAATAGAATGAAATGTCATGGACTTCTTCGTGCGTTTCTGGGACAAAGAATGATATATTTGTGAGACTGTAATGTGTTGAACATTTTACATTTTAATGGAACATATATATAAAAAATATTGGTGTGAATTTTATAGTCTAAGAACTCTCAAGACAATTAACACCACCAGAAACTGTCTAATGTGATACATTTAAAGGGTCATTATCTGCCAAATCGAACATTTTTGTTACCCATAAAAACTATCAGATATGATTGATGCCTTAATAAAACGTGTTTCTGTAACTTATAAATGTTATGAAATGTACGCGCATCGGGGAAAAAACCTGCAACTACTCGTGTTTTGAGATCGATCAAGAAATGGACGTCATCTTATTAATTATCGACATTGTTTACGAGTTGTTCGAATCGTCATTAAATCAGTACAACAATGCACTTATTTCTTATTTGTTGTGAATCTGTTTTTAGTCGGTGTTACTTACGGACAAAGAACCATGCAAGTTGGCAGTTAATAAGCGACAAAATACAAATTATTCGTTTTTACCTGTCACTAGTAAGGTCAATTGCACACGGAATAAGCGAGGTCAAATAAGTAATCGATGGTAATTTTCGTTCTCAAAAGGCGGAAAGTGGTTCGATAAGCTGTTTAGTGTGAAATATTTACCTTTATTTCATCATTTTAAAGTGATTTATCAATTTCCAAAACATACATTTTGTTGGTCAAAATCGTAGCTAATGCCCCTTTAATATAGAAACAAACCAAAATTTGCATGTTGTTTACTAATATTATTATTTAGTTTCTAATAATATATTTTGAATTATCTTATACATGTACTTGTGCAGTGCTTGTGAGAAAGTTGATCTGAATATGCGAGCGGTACTAGAAGACTGGTAAAGAGGTGTCAATACGAGTAGTACTGGCGTCCATTAAAGTCTGGTAGGTATTTAGCGTATTTATACAGTTCATAGTACTCAAATTACAAAGTACAAATGTTAATAAGTTAATTTCAACCATATTTTTATATTTATAATGTTTTTGGGGGTTACTTTATTATGTATGCAATGTCGATGCATGCGATGTAAACAATGAAAACTATTTGTAGAACACAAGTCGGAAATGGGAAGGAAAATATCCGGATATTCATATTAGACAACCATAATCCATATGAACTAGTAGAATATGGAAGAGCCCCCACGCCACGACAAAGCTATGAACATTGTGGGGGTGGGTGCGGTATTTTTGTCCCAAGTATAATTGATCAATGCCAAATTTAAAAATTTTGGGTCCCGCATTCCTTCCAAATATTTTTATTTTTTTTATGTTTTTTTCTTCTGATTTTTTTTAATTAATTTGACTATAATATCAGTTATTTTTATTTAAGACTTGTTTAATTTCAGTCTGTAAAGCCGTTTGTCAATGTCTGTGTTATTCTCCTGTCTTGCAGGCGAACAACGAACTTTTGTTTTGTCAGTCATCGTCTGTTTTTATTCTATAAAGAAGATTTGTTTTTATTCTAAAGCTACTTTTATTAAATTTAATATTTAATATTCAATTGCATTATCTTTTATATGATATTATTTTAATTCACCTCATTAAATCTTCGTCTGTCATGTCAAATTCTCTCCTGTCTTGCAGGGGAAAATAAAACGTCAGTCAGTTAAATTTTAAACCCGGGTTTTTTTATCTTGAACTATATGCGTCTTACAGATCTCTACCCGCTTCCGCATACCAGGCTTCTGTGCTACCCGTGATACAGATGGTATGCTCAATAGACCATTAGTCGATGTGAAAGTATCAGCGGGCTTTACCTTGAAATTAAGTAATTTCATAAGGCGTTGGAACCTCTGCTCTGGGGTAAGCTGGGTCCACGTCTCATGCAAGACTTTCAGCACAGAAGCCTGTTTTGACAAAATGAACTTGCCAGTGTCGTGTAAGGCTCCCCGGATGTCTCGAATCTGGTCCTGCTCCAAGTCGTACAACTTAGATACCAAGTATGGTAACTTCTGCACAACACAATTTGTACTGCGTTTAACAACGCCGTTGTACGACTCGTTGCACTTGTTATGCGAAAGCCGTGGTATCCATGAATGCCTTAAGCGGGGTTTGAAAACAAACTGCTCTAAATTCAGGAGCAGCCTGTTAGATAAATATGCGATGTCATGTGCGTCCGTCAGTTCTTGTCGTATCTCCTCGAATGTAATCTGGACTCAGAATACCACTGGGCCCAAATAATTGGTTGACAAGCTTAGTCACCTCAGGCTCAGGTAATGACTTGCTGAGATTGACAAACGCGTTGTCCTTCAAGTGTTTAGCACAAAGAACACGTGTTGCATTTGCAAATGATATATCCATTGCCTTAGCGGCAGCAAACTCCTCCTCTGGCCCAAATATCAAATTTGTTTGGTACGTATCCACCAACTTAACCTGAAGGTGCGCGGTGAATTTATGATAGGAATCAAAGTTTCCAGCCCAATGCAACAACATGGGCCCGAGCATAACAGGTGGCAAAAACGTCTTTGTGCTTACCAAATTAACATTTGGAAAGCACAATGGTGTTAGGAAACACGAACTTAAATTAAAAGTTCGGTCTATGCCAATGACCGTACCGGATACAATTGCAGATTTGAGCATGGTCATCTGCAAATCCGTGTACATTATCACGCTAGGGGGTTTAAATGGATTTGTCGTAATTACTTCCTTGATAACGGAACCGTCCATAAACATGTTAAGGACAGACAAAACGTCATCAGCAACATTCACCCTATGCGTGATATTGTCCTCTCTCCTCTTTTTAGTTTTAACTTTAAGTTCTGACGATGCATGTTCATGACCAAACATTGCCACGGATATAGCATTAAACAGACAGTTACCGTCTTCTGCAACTTTAACTGGTGCAGGTTGCTCCCCATTAGAACCCAGAATGGCGTTCGCGATGGGGTCGCGATGTAAATTTGAAAATGAAACCGTATGAGATGGTGAACTAACATGTAATGACTCTTGACGCATGAAAAGTGTTTCCAACTTGACAGCTTCGTCTAAATGTCCAGACCTAGCTGCACTTGAATGTCTGTCTAAAGCCATATCATAATTGTAATGTCTTGAAGTTGGATATATTGTGCATTGTGAGCATATATATGGCAACTTTGTTCTGGATAAATATGTAAATTCTTTAACTTTAAGATTTTCACATGTTAAGTGATACCATTTGTCACAATGCTCACAACCTATTTCCCTGTACCCAACACAAGGTAAATTACAAATGCCACACGGATGACCTGGATTTCCAACGTCAAATGTCGTGGAGTTTTTTTTATGTTCAGTCATTTAAGTTGGGAAATGATTGTCCTTATTGTTGATATTGGTTGATATGTTTAAATGTTCTTTAATTCTTTTCATAAAATCGATATCATTTTAACAGAAATTTTAAAATAAAAGGAAACCATTAGTATTATGGATATAATTACTTGAATAATGTATGTTGTATTGATCAAGGATCAATCGAAGTCTGTATGGTATGAAATGTACAAATTGATCTTGTGTTATATAATCTTGAAAAATAAACTTTGTAAACAGAAGACAAAATATTTCAGACAAAATCACTCTCAAATTATTCAAAGTATTGTGAAGTAATAATCCATGGTTGAGTTGTCTCGTACAAATTGCAATATTTCTTTATTGACATTTGTATGGTTAAGGTGTTTAACACCACGTTCAACAATATTTCAGTTATGTCATGTCAGTCAGTTTTATTGAAATAGGAAAACCGAAGTACACGGAGAAAACCACACATCTGTCCCACGTCACTGACAAATTATTTCACATAATGTTGTATCGAGTACATCACGCCATGAACATGGATCGAACTCACAACTTGAGTGGTGATGGGTACTGATTGTACATGTAGTTGTAAATCCATCTACCATACGATCACTACAATTGCAAGATGAGTCGTAGCTTCTGATGGAGGAAGAATTAATGGAATGAGTGATGATCATTGTGAAACACCAAGTAAGCAATATTTCAGCTATACCATGGCGAGAACAAGTTACATTCGATGAGATGAAAAAGATGTCCGCTTTGTAGTAGACCAATACGCTTAGTTGCTTTTTACAGTATTGTATAGCTCACTGAAACAACAGTCCGCGGGAAGATATACATTCGCTCACTCGGACCCTAGTTATTTACTCGTTAATGTCCAGCAATTCTTTGTCTCTTTTATCGACTCAAATACATTGGTGTTAATGCTACGTTTTAAGTGTTGTGGTGTTTAACGCTACTTTCAACAATATTTTAGTTATATCGTGGATTACCCAGAGAAAAGCACCTGCCTAGTAAACTCTATCATATTATGTTGTACCCAGTACATATCGCCATGAGTGGGATTCGATCAAACTCTTTCATTGAAGACCGTGTGAAGGAAAATTGCAGTGTCTGACACATGAATAGGAATAATTACTGACCCCGATGCCACACAACTTTTTCTTTGCTGAGCAAACTTTTTTCCCTCAAATCTGTGTTCTAAGCCAATCAAATTTGAGTATTTCTTTATTTGAGAATATTCTCAGACTTAAGTAACTTCTCAAGTTTTGTGGCGCCGGCTCCTGGAATAATCAACAAATTCCCTATTTTTAAATGTCATAAATAAAAACACGCAAAAAACAAAGAAATACAATGTTGATCACATCGTTTTATTGTTGTACATTTCGTTTTTCAGCTTTACCCCGAGACTGCAGTGATATTTGTGGCAGGAATGGCGTTTATCAGATTTTTCCTGATATCAGTGATCCGAACGGATTTGACGTTTATTGTGATTTTGGGTCAGATGGAAATGCACGGGCGGTAAGAATTTTAATGCAAGCTTAGGCAATACTTACTTACTATGATGCTAACAATTGTGTGTCATTGTGACGTCAAATACATTATGACGTTACCGATAAAAGCATTAACGGTATACGACACACATTACCACAACTTGTCCTATCAAACTGGGTGCGATACCAGCAATAATGTCTGTCTTGACCTTCATAAATGATGTTATTTTGCTTCTTATATATGTCACATTTTTATTATACTGTTTTTCTGTGTGGGGTAAAGAGAGTAGTCGCGATCGTATAGTAGGTCAATATGCATATAATTATCTAATCGCTACTAATCAAATATGACGTTTGTGAGTTCGAGTTTCCGTCATGTAATTATAAAGCTACATTCGACGCAGCCTTCCATGATAATGTAAGGGGTCCGGGTGGCTCAATAAGTTAGGTCGTTGGATCTAACAACTCATACAAGCCTATCACCAATACGGCGTGGGTTCGCGCCCGGATTTGTAAATTAGAAAAAAGGGTGCAGTCGCAAGAGATAAAGTTTACCAGTTGTTGCCCATGGTCCGTCGTTCTCTCCGGATACTCCGGCTTCCTCCGCCACTAAAACTGTTCGCCATGATATAACTGAAATATTGTTGAAAGTGGCGTTAAAACACCAACAAAATCAACAACAAAAAATCCATGATAATGTTTGTCAGTGAAATATGGATGGGTAGTCTACCATTGATAACGCCCTCTGCCACGATATAACTGACAATTATATAGGTATTATCGGGGTAACTTATCTTCGTACTTCTTTAAGGGGAAACAATACACTACAGGGATATAACTATTTAATATCAGTTGAACGTATTGATTATATGATGTTTGTATGCATATTTCAAGCATCTCGGTGATCAAAACCACAGATAGAAAAGCTGCTATGTGGCTAGTGAATTTATAGCTATGAGTCTGTTGGTTGGAATTTGTTACAATTTTGATATTTATTACAGTGGATATATTGAAACACATTGCCAAAAAATAAGAAAATTAAGCGAGCAGATCAAATTTTACCTGAGGTGTATGGTACCAACTAAAACTACGTTCACATCAAATGTGTATTGTATTAGGCTATTTATTGAGTTGCGTCGGTGTGTGAAATATCCAAAATCCAATAGGACAATCGGTAGACAGAGGCTAAGCCGAAACTCCTATATACATGTAAACATATACATGATGGCTGACCTTCCTGCCTTAGTACAGACAGGCACTTCAATAAAAAGTGGCGTAGACAGAGGCTAAACTGAAACTCCTAAATAAACATATACATGATGGCTTACTTTCCTGTCATAGTACAGACAGGCACTTCAATAAAAAGTGGCGTAGACAGAGGTTTAACTGAAACTCCTAAATAAACATATACATGATGACTCACTTTCCTCTCATAGTACAGGCAGGCACTTCAATAAGAAAATGCCGACGTTAAACTAGTAGTCTTATGGACCCCTCTTAGTGGCGCGATGCGGTCATGTAAGTGTTTTCAACACGTTTGAAATTAAACTCAATTCTATGAGTATTTTATGTCATAGGTTATACAGAGGCGTATAGATGGACAAACCGACTTTTACAGAGGATGGTCTGAATATGAAGTAGGATTTGGTGACTTAATGAAGGAGTTTTGGCTTGGTATGTATAACATATAACATTTAAGAAATATATTTATATAGATAACCAATCAGTGCCTATCACCACTACTGTTGTGAGTTCGAGTCCTGCTCAGGGTGAGGTGTACTCGATACATCTTTATGTGATAAAACTTGTCAGTGAGTTTGTGGCAGGTCGGTGGCCTTCTCTGCGTCCTACAGTTTCCTCCATCAATAACACTAAGCGCCACGATATAGTTGTAATATTGTTGAAAGTGGTGTTAAATACCATGATCTTAACTCTTCAAGTAAATTAATGTATTATTATACTACTACTTTTATATGGGTGTATAAGATATATTAGAGGAATATTTTCAAGAAGCACAGAACACGGCATTATCTTACGATCATGTGTACTCAGTAGATACAATCAGTTGTTCTATATTTAAATGACATATATTTTGACTTATGATCATTGCTTTTCTCTAAGTGATATGTTTTCCCGCCATTTATACCTCAAAAGCATCTAAGAGATAAATGGTGACCTATATGAGTTCATTGGTTATTTTAGTACTATGTTTTACCGCCATTTATACCCATACCGTTGAAAAATTAAATGGCGGAGTTAGTGGTTATGGTGTTTTACTATTTCAGTTATATAGCAGCGGTCATTTTTATTGGTGGAGAAAACTACCGATATGTCGCTGACAAACTTTTTCACCTAAAGTTGTATTGAGTACACCATGGGCGAGATTCGAACTCAAAAGTTTAGTTGTGATAGGCACTGATTGCATTGGTAGTTATAAATTCAACTATCATATGATCTCGACCACGACGAGATATTGATATTTCTTTACGGTCAACCAGATCGTGATGACGTAGAAATTTGTAGCGTTAACTTCAACCAAGGAGCAACGTACCGAAGTATATGATGTCTTGTTTAGTTTTCTATGTTAAATTGTGTATTCAATATTTGCGACCATTTGAATTGGATTGCGGAGAAACGGACGCATTGAATACCATAACAGCATCAATATAATCAAAGGTTTACAAAAAGGTTCGGAAAAACGGGAACTCTAACAAACACGAACGGGTCGATTGGATTGTATTTGATTGTTAATTTTAAGAGTAAACTCAAGAAATATTTCAGCTATATCGGACCGGGAGTTGGACAATGGTAAAAGTAAACTCAAGAAATATTTCGGCTATATCGGACCGGGAGATGGACAATGGTAAAAGTAAAGTCAAAAAATATTTCAGCTATATCGGGCCGGGAGATTGACAATGGTAAATGAAAACTCAAGAAATATTTCGGCTCTATCGGATCGGGATATGACCAATGGTAAAAGTAAACTCAAGAAATATGTGAGCTCTATCGGACCGGGAGATGGACATGGTAAAAGTAAACTCAAGAACTATTTCGGCTATATCGGACTGGAAGATGGACAATGGTAAAAGTAAAGTCAAGATGTACTTCAGTTATATCTGACCGAAAGATGAATAATGGTAAAAGTCAACTCAAGAAATATTTGAGCTATATCGGACTGGAAGATGGACAATGGTAAAAATAAACTTAAAAAATATTTCGGCTCTATTGGACCGGCAGATGGACAATTGTAAAAGTAAACTCAAGATGTTTTTTTCAGCTATATCGGACCGGGAGGTGCACAATGGTAAAACTAAACTCAAGAAATATTTGAGCTATATTGCACCGGGAGATGGACAATGGTAAAAGTAAAACTCAAGACATATTTTGGCTATATCGGACCGGAAGGTGGACAATGGAAACAGTAAAGTCAAGATGTACTTCACTTATATCGGACCGGAAGATGAACAATGGTGAAAGTATACTCAGCTATGTCGGTCCGAGAATTGGACAATGGTAAAAGTGCACTCCAGAAATATTTCAATTATATATCGAACCGAGAGATGAGCAATTGTAAAAGTAAACTTCAGAAATGTTTCAGCTATATCGGACAGGCAGATGGGAAATGTTAAAATAACATGAACTATTTCTGATATGGAGCAACTGCAATGGATTGGGGCCATCTTCTACCTTAAATAATGAAACCAGTAATTTGTCGTTTAACCGACTAATTTGAAATACATGTAATGAATAATAACATTTTTCCAGAAAACGAGAAACTTCATAAGATGACAGAACAAGATCCATATATTCTCCGTATAGAGCTGGAAGACTTCGAAAATGAATACAGATATGCCGAGTACCAGTCATTCGCAGTTGGAAATGCTGAATCTAAATATAGACCCGATATCGATGGTTACTCTGGAGATGCAGGTTTGTTTACAAACACAATGAAATGATTCTGTAAAGAAAGTTTTAAACAGGGATGATCAGCAATCCCACTATTCCACAAAACAAACCACCACCTCTCACTCCCCAATCATTGAAAGACCAAACCATGTGACGCTTGAAATCACGATCCTGATTTTGGACAGACACACTTATATGAAGGGATTAAGCAGGTTAATTGAATCCCAACTCATTCATTCGTGATAAAGGGCCCGGGTGGCTCAATAAGTTAGGTAGTTGGATTACCTAACAACTCATACAAGCCTATCACCAATACGGCGTGGATTCGCACCAGGCTTTGTAAATTACAAAGAAGGGTGTACTCGACTCGCAACCGCAAGTGACAAAGTTTACCAGTGGCTTTCCCATGGTCGGTGGTTCTCTCCGGCAGTTGCTTGCACATGGTCCGTGGTTCTCTCCGGGTACTCCGGCTTCTTCCACCACTAAAACTGGTCACCATGATATAGGTGAAATATTGCTGAAAGTGGCGCTAAACATCAACAATCAAATCAATTCATTTATGATAAATGAAACTCCTACAATTAATTGTTGGCTTGAAATATGGTTTATGAGTTCTAAGAGTCACATGTAACAAAACTTCATTTATATCGTGAGGTCAGTTCTATTGATGGAGGAAACGGGAGAAAACCACCTACCTGCCGCAAGTCATAGACAAACTTTATCACATAATGTTGTATCGATTACACATCACCATGAGCGGGATTCGAACTCACAACATTAGTATATGCAAGATATTACATGAGTGACTTTTCTAATGCGTTTTTCTTTACTCTTTTTAATTTAATTTTATTTAATGCTGTATTTATTTATAGAGGATTACAAACAGCCGAAGGCTACAAAGTTGGTCTCCTCAACATACATATGATACAAAACAATATATACAAGACAAGACAAACAATACAACAGTCTATCTCACACTCAATCACTCATAATAGTTAATACAAATTATATTTTCAATTGCAATTTAAAATATTTGCAAAGCATATAATTTATAGAAATCTATTGCTATTTTCAATGAATTCATATACAAACTGAAATATAGCTATGTTATCATCCATAGATAAATCATCACTTCCTTGAAGAAAAAGCTCAACTAAATACGTGTTTAATTCATTTTTGAAACTATTTAAATTCACATTTGGACAGGGCAATGATTTAATCTTGTGAAAAAGTGTTTTTCTTAATTCATCATGTTTATCGCAGTAAAGAAAAAAAGTGCTCAGAAGTTTCAGGCTTACTGAAGCTACATCTATTACATAATCGTAATGGTATCATATTATACTCTTTTTAATAGTATTTCATTAGCTAATGTATCGTCAGGCTTTTAATAGTTTAGATAAAAATGTTTGTAGGGATTACTAATATCTTTTTATAAGGAACATCTTGTCAAAATAAACACTACACGTTGTTCCGACTCAATTCTGTATATATTTGACCTTTATGTATGCACATTCCCGATATGACTTTAAATTAGACGTTTTTATACCTTATTTAATAAGAATTATTTCCCTTACGGCGACAAAATGGTATCTGTTCTTGCAAGAGCAGTCTAGGAAATACAGAGTACTTTAACTTTGTTAAATATCAGAGGATAATTTTATAGCTAATAGAAAATTGACAATTTGTTACAACATTAAAATTTTGAACAGCTTACGAGACGATATGCTATTTCATCGAACACCGTTTTGACCGCCTTCAAGGGAAATAACTCATATAATAGGTATTATTTTAGAATCAAATTTGGAATCGTGAAAAGTGGTTTATTGAGCATCCCCAGTTGGAATATATATGAAAAATATTGATCATTATAAATATGTCATCACCTGTATAGTAGTTGGATCAACAACTACATATGTAAACAGTGCATATCACCACTAATTCTGTGAGTTCGAATCCGTTTATGACGAGGTGTACTCGATAAAACATTATTTGATAACGTTTGTTAGTGACTTGCGACAGGTCGGTGGTTTTCTCCGGGTATTACAGTTTCCTCCACCAATAAAACTGACGATAACTGAAATATTGTTGAAAAAGGCGTTCAACGTCATGAAACAAGCAAAACAGATTTTAAACATCAAAGAGCAATCACTTTTCTCACAAATCTGTTTTGCTGTCTTTGGTCTCCTCCCCTTTCGGCTCTCCAATCCCCCTGTTTTGAGTGGGATGTCTCCCCCCTTTCGGCTCTCCAATCCCCCTGTTTTGAGTGTGATGTGTGTTGTTCAACCTATAGTTTTTGTGTAGTGTTTTGTAGATCATTGTGTGTCCTTTTTCTTTTGGCCTTGAATTGTCTGTCTTTCTGCGATAGACTAAACTTCTGGTATCTTCAATCTTTTCGTAAAGAAAGTATTTGCAAGAAACGAAACTTCGCAGTTCAAACCGTATTATTTAATGAATGTTCAATATTATTACTCTTTA
>MJUT01019148.1:78005-88199 GCA_002080005.1 Gigantidas platifrons | reverse complement strand
CCATGTCCGTGCGTCCCTCATTTGGTTTCCGTTGCATAACTAAAATCTTCTTATGCGAATCATTTCAAAAATATACACAATTTTAGGGATCATAAATGGAAGGGCAAGTTCGATTTACCATTGTTTCGCGCTTTGCAGTGATGCCCCTGTTTAATTTAATATTGAAATATTGTTGAAGATTTGGTTCAGCACCATTTTATGTCGTTCTATTGTCAGTCCTTCTTATTACCACTTTTTTCTTCTTCTTTTTTGGGTAATTCTGGAAACTCAGAGATAACCAAATTCGTCTCGTCTAGAAAATCTACACCAATTATTAATCGCATCGATGGCGTAATGGTTTAGCGTACTTTCCCCCAGTATGGTAGATCGTGGTCATACCAAGGACTGTAAAACTGATATTTATTGCTTCTCCGCTAAGCACGCAGCAGAGTGGTTCGCCATATCTATCCGCGGACTGTAGTTTCAGTGAGCTAGCGCTATAAAAATCCAACTCAGGTTGTTGGTCTAGTACAAAGCGTAACTCATCATCCACCTCATTTAAAATTAACTTGTTCTCACCATGCTATAACTGAAAAATTGCTGAATTGGTGTTAAACAACAATCACTCATTCACTCACTCCAATAAATAATATCTATATAGGAGACAGTGTACACCTCGCCCTCGGCGGGAGTCTTAAAACCAACAACATATGTGGTGATACGCACCGATTCCATAGATAGTTGTAAATCCTACTACTATACGATCACGACGACAATGATCCCCTTTTCTTTTTGGTAATTCTTGAAACTGGAAGCTATCAAAATTGTTATCGTCTATTAAATCTACATCAATCAATACTTTCTATACAGGAGACAGTGTAGCTAAACAGAATGGTATGAAATTCACTACTAAAGACCAAGATAACGATGACTACAGCCCTTATAATTGTACTACGGTGTTCCATGGCGCTTGGTGGTATAAAGGCTGCCATGATTAACATTTAAATGGAAAGTATCTAGGTGGTAGCCACACAGGTTTTGCTGATGGAATAGAATGGGGAGAGTGGAGAGGCTTTCATTATTCTCTTAAATCAACTAAAATGATGATTCGATGACAATAACGGAATGGCCAACATGAAAATGTTTTAATTATTCTCTTAATTTAACTTTCGAAGACAATAACGGATAATTTTCTGTACATTACCGAAAAAGGGGTTTCAAAATTGAACAATGAAAGTGGGACGATGCTAATTTTATGCATATGTAATATTTATCGTAGGTACGACAGGCCAACAGCTGTTATATTTTCTTATTTCTTCAGCAATATTACTTTTTAAATAGATAATAGTAATTCATATGTATTTACCAATGTAAGCATTGCCTATCACCACTAATGTTGTGAGTTCGAATCTCGATCAGGGCGGGGTGTACAACATTATGTGACTTGCGCAGGTCAGTAGTTTTTTTCTGGGTCCTCCGATCCTTACCGCCACGATATAACTGAAATATTGCTGAAAGTGGCGTTTTACACCATAAACTAAGCCAAACTTCTCTGGGTACTCCGGTTACCTCCACCCAAAAAAAAATACGGCCACGGTATAACTGAAATATTGTTGAAAGTGGCGTTAAGCACCATCAACCAAAGACAATGGTTCGGTTTCAACACAGTGTCCGTTGGGCACTTGCATAAGTACAGGTTAAAAAGACTAATCGGTATGCTCACAAAACTTTCAAGATATCAATAAGAAACCGTAAATCAAATATGGACAGACAATACAATTGCCAAAAAGAAAAAAGAGATGACAACAAGACGAACAATAATCAAGAAGGCACTACAATTGAACTACGAAGCCAATAAACAAACGGGGAATGTACTCGTGTGCCCCGGAAGGATAATCACTTCCTGTTCCGCTAGTGACATCCGTCATATTACGGTTAAATCATATGAACATCATCTGATATGTAAATCGTGTTGAACACCAGTTTGCATAAACGAATGCAAAACATAAACAGACGCACAAAGAAATATGAACTAGTTACCAGTTTACTTGATACAGGGTACAAATGTAAATACGCGATTGCCTCTCAGGAAATGACGTCAGTTAGTGTGTCGTGTCTTTAAGTATTCACGCTCCTTGGAAGAATAATAACTACAGGCACGTTTTTTTACAGTTAATTAACTGATTTGAGCATGGTCAGATTGTAAGCCATAATATATATTGTCCTGTGAAAATGTGTATGATTGTATCTTTTTCAAATGAAAAATCCCCCACAGACCAAAAGAAGTCACCTCTGCGCTTTATTCCGTCCTCGGACTTTATCATAGAAAACAATTGTAACAGAGGACAATATTTCACGGCGGACACTATTTAATCCTACAAGGACATGGCAATACATTAATGTTGTTCTGAGTTAGGAATAAATAAGGGTAATCAACGCGTAGCATTGGTATATGGGGCCCGGATTATCCTGCGGACGCATCGCCCTCTGTCAGTCAATTACCTTGCATGTGTGACTGCTAGATATCGTCTGTATAACGTTGAGTTGATAAATTTCCTTAGACATGCATTAGGTTTGTTCTGTGATTGAAGGATATTACTGCACACATCATGACACTTCCACCACCAGATCTGTCAACTGTCTGTACGCAAGTAAGTGCGAAATGCTCATTTCGACGCATATATACGCGGGTTCGTCCATCACATCTCTGGAGAAGAACACGTGACTCTGAACCAAATTCGGCACAAGTTCCTCAAAATTCAGACCCTTAATGTACGTCACCAACGAATACGTGTACTTGGGTCAAAACTTGGGGTTTTTTGTGGCTTAAATATACAATTATTTTATTGATGGATCGATTGATTTAATTGTGTTTTAATGCCACTTTCAGCAATATTTCAGTTATATCATGGGGACCTGTTTCGGTCCATACATTTACCCAAGAATACCACAGAATACCCCCATATTACCCAGGAATACCCTCAGAGGACCTGTCAATATCCCTGAAAGACCGAGAAACAGATACAATTTTTCTATTTCTCAGAAACAACGAAAAACTACCAACATCTTATTAAAATGATAACGATGAAAATGAATGGCACAATTTCCCGAAATAATAGCTGTTACATGTTCAAAAAAGAAAATTGCGCACAAAAACAACAAATGATTAATACATGGCTTGGCATAGGGAAGTTCGCGGAAGTAATCAAGACCAATATCGGGTGATCAATATAATTAATTATTTCTCAAAATATTAAACAACAAAAGTATTGTTTTTACATTATATTATTAGGCAAACATAGTGTGTAATTAAAAATTTTAGATAAAAGAAAAAAAAAGTTATAACAATTTCACGATGAAAGGTATGATGGAAAATATGACGACATAAACACTGGTGACAATCGGATGGTCGTAACTGAAGTTACCACCATCCCAACATGGCGGACGCAAAAACAGGTAAGATCAATTTTCCTTATTTTCTCTGTTCAAACATATGTGCATGTTAAGTTACTCAGCTGCCCCTTAGATAAGCACGTTTTTAACGACCCTTTGTAATCTTTCAGAGATATGCTGTTCGGTTACTTAGAATTTTGCTTTCGAAAATTTGACAAGGATGATGGTAACTCCGTAAATAATTTTAGGCTGATGATGGTAACTTAATTCCTGGATGGTGGTAACTTCGTATTCACATTTCTATGTATCACATCAGATAAACCTTAAAACAAGGTATAGTAAGAGTATTTTGTACTTTTTATTCGAAGTTTTATCACGGCATAACTTTATTATATGGAAAACACAGTTACTTCCCTTTATTTACTTGGATTTTCCTATCGCCGTATATATCTATCACTGGAGCAAGCAAACATTCTGCATTATTAAACACATTTATGAATAGTTTTCTATAAAAACACCATCTAAGGCTAAATATTTGTTATATTTTTCATACAAAAGGGTTTGTCTGTAATTGTGTGTGGGTTTTCTGTATTTTGCAAGGGGTGTCTGCAATTCGAGGTACCCAAAAACGAATGACTTATGTAGTTTTTCCCATCGTCAGAAGGCCTAGGGGCATGGTGGTCGAGTAGTTGGAGCACTAGACTTAAAATAATGAGATCTGACACCACTGCGGGTTCGAGCCAATGAAGTATCAAGGTATCCAGGGACCTATTGTAGCTCGGGGTTTCACCGAGTGAGGCCTAAATTGGCAAACAAGGTAATTAAATACTCCCCTTGAAGTACTAGTTTTCCCCATTCCCAATGTTTTAATGAATTGGGTTTTCAAAAGGAAATAAACTATTTGATATGACTGTAAAATATTATTTTTTTTTTAGGATGTTTTCCTGGCAAGTTTGAATGGTAAGCAGTGTTAATTTTATTATTTATTCATTTGAGTGCCAGCCTTTCTATTCAGTATAAATATAGTCTACTAAGAAAATTTTTGGGATATTTCGTGTGAAAAATCACGTCGTTTTATGCAAAAAAATCAGATTTTTTCCAATATTAGGGGGGAGGCATGCGCCGGGTGTGCTCCCCCCCCCTGGATCCTCCCTTGCTCTTTTATGGCAACCAGTTTTAATTTTGTTATTTATTCATTTGAGTGCTAGGCTTTCTATTCAGTCTAAAGATAGTCTACTTAGATGAATATTTGTCTCGTCTTGATGTACAAGAACTTTATTCCATAAGAAAAACACATGTTATCGGAAGGGCTGTCACTCTATAGTTTGAAGTTCTTGCTCAAAATTACAGTTTCTTATTTTTCGTTTGTACTTGATGTTTTAATAAGATTTTCAGGTAGCCAAATGTGATCAAATGTGTAAATTTCAAATCATTTTTCATTTTTGTTAATTCCATAAATAGAATACAACAACTTGTTTGATTTTCAAATGAATGAATATCAGGAAATCGAGTGAATGGACTTCATTCGTAACCGCTATTTGATAGTTATAGATGTATTATTATATTGCAAGGTTTCCATATAATTCCACTTTTTAATTTATGAAATATAACTTCAGAACATATATTATGTTATAAATGGAAATAAATAATTAGAATAATGAAGTACTTGATTATTGTATTTTTTTTTTGTCAGAAAATAGTTGCAATCAAATCATGATTTTTTTTTTGCAGATTATTCTGCCTCCGGAACCTTTTAAGCCCTGGAAGGGTCCCTGCTGGAAGACAATATTATCAGTCATAATTCCTTCACCTATACACTTTAATACAGAGACGAAATCGTCATACCTATTCATTTCATGCAAATATTCCAATCCGTCAGAAAGTAAACTATATATATCTGCATTGTCAGTTTGAGTAGCTTTATGGTGAATTTTATCGTTTAAATGACCACCTAGTGGATTATATTAATTAAGATCATCGTGTTTTCTTTTATATGTTATGCGAGAAGTTTCGATGTTAGTGTTGATGTAAAACCTTTTTCGTGATATGATTTTATCTCCGAAATCCTTTCAGGGATATGTAGAGATATGTATGCATTGCAGCCAATTTTTTCATCAAATGCATACTTCCTCATGCTAAATGTCGAACATGCATCATGAGTTTCTATTGTATGGAGAAGAATTCCAATTTCGTCCGATACTTTAGGACAAAAATAACACATGTATCCAACTGAAAAATAAATGATGAAATAAATATGTTTGTATAGAAACCAGATGGCGTTTCGAAATTTGCAACATTTATACTTCATTGGGTGACTGCCGCTCGACCATTGCGCAACATCGCATGATTTTCACTTCAATTATTGTTATACAAATGTAGAAATTGCTGTAGAAATGATGTAGAAAATTGGTTGTATCATATATATATATATGCATTGAAATTTTAATTTTAATCGTGCGACGGCCGCGCGATAGTCGCTGATGAAGTATAAATCAGCCCTTCTAATGTTAGAGTATCACCTATCATTTTGCAAATTTGTTATGCTATTTTTTTTATATACATTTAACCCATATACTTGCATTTTCCTAATCATGATTAAAGTGAAAACAACAATTAAATTAACCAAATCACAATCCAAGCAGTCACAACTGGCGAAAACGGTCCCATTCCCGATCAGAAACATACAAGTTCAAGTATTCCAGCTTCATTGAAGATAATTTTACCAATTACATTTTCAATAATTCATGGCAGTTACGGTCATCTTTTGTTTTCACTCAGGAGTTACGACCATCTTAAAAAAAAATCATTTCGTAAGTTACCATCATCACTTTTCGGAGTTACCATCATCCTTGTCAAATTTTCGAAAACAAATTTCTAAGTAACCGAACAGCATATCTCGGAGAGATTACAAAGGGTCGTTAAAAACGTGCTTATCTAAGGGGCAGCTGAGTAACTTTTCATGCACATATGCTTGAACAGAGAAAATAAGGAAAATTGATCTTACCTGTTTTTGCGTCCGCCATGTTGGGATGGTGATAACTTCAGTTACGACCATCCGATTGTCACCAGTAATAAAGATTGGCTTGTATTTTGATAAGCATAGATATTCAGAAAACATTGAAAGTGAAACCATTTTACTCAAAAAACCTCCTTTCCTATAAAACCCTCAAAAATACAAACCGGATATATTTCTTTATTTCGATCTATATGAAACACAGGACAATGTTCAGCAAGTCACAACAGACTAGGCAAAGTATGTTAGTTAAGTTGACAAAGCATTTCAATTTTAAGATTTTCAACTGCAAGCTTCTTATAATGCCAACGTAATTTAATAAATAATTTCGCTTTAAAAAAAATTGAAGTTTTTATAGCTTTTAAAGGGTTAACACCGTCCAACGTACAAGTCAGAAAATTTTTTCTTCGATTTTACTAATACAAAAAAAAAAATTCTATAGATCTGAATTATTTTTTCAATTTAATTTTACAAAGTCGGAATCAGAATTGTAGAAAAATAAATTATACAACTTTACCAAGTAATAATTTAATTTGACATTGAGGCGTTTATACAGGACTTTCAGGAAATGTGACTGTCAGATGGACACTGAAAAGTAGATAACACAAACTAATCCTTAAGATGACAAAAATACATAACGAAACGAAAATGAAAAGAAAAAAAACGAAACAAAGCAAAACAACAACAACAACGAAAACAAAATAAAAACAAAGACAAAAATAAAAAACAGAAAACAAAATTAAAAACAAAACAAAACAAACAAAAGAACTAAATAGAAGAAATATCTTGACAAAAATATCTATTCCAAACACACGCAAACAGTACAAGAAATCGAAAAAAAAGCAATAAAACCAAATAAAAGAGAAATAAATTTTGTTGTTGAATAAGCATGAAATATAACAAGGAGAAAAGAAATGGAGTCATGCCTTTGTAATTTTTTTTTTCATACAAACATTATTAATAAAATTTAATCGGCCGTATTCAGCATGTGGAATTCACCACATTTACATGTATGAAATCAATATTAACAAAGTCTCCAAAATAAAAAAATACATTAAGTAAATACTATTAAAAAAAAAAGAAGAATATCAATGAAAATAGAACTAATGATCTATTGTTAAGAAGTACAAATAATACTTTAATCAGCGTTGCCTTCTGTGAGATATCTCCGTCAACAGAATAAAAAAAATCCAAAATCTTTTAAGATCTTGATATTATTTGTATTTTGTGGTATTCTTTGGCATTCAAAGGGTATTCTAGCGGTATTCCGGGATGGGGTATTCTTGGGTAAATGTATGGACCCACCAGTTTTATCGATTGTTTTTTTTTTAGAAATACCCAAATTAAGGCATTCTAACTATTGGAAATGTGCTTAACATGTATAAAATATGAATTTGTAATTGAATATAATAGTTTTCAGTTTAATAGGTTACCATTCATTAATATACAACAACAGAAGCAATTAACTACAATCTTAATCAATTTTATGTTCACTGAATTGAGGTGAGAGGTGGATAATTAACCCTTACATGTCCAAAGAGCATATAAATAGGCTTTTTCAAACACCCCCTCGAGTGCCAACGGCCGATTTATAGGCTTTGCGTAAAGCGTCCGTTCATTGATAGACGTCACAGTATACATGACATCACAAGTTGAGTGATTTGGCGTTCTGTAAAGGAAATGGCTGCTCGATCTTGTATTCGATTGTACCCACACAACAAGACGCTAATATTCGCCTATCTACATCCAATTCTGGACCAAGAAACTTACCCTCAGCCTAAAGCATACGTTGATATATGCCCAGTGCTAGTTTACTAAAAATAAATTCTGCAAGAATATGATCGAAACTAACAGAGAAGGGTTTGTCTATTTATATTACAGGGGAAAAACAGAATAATATATGAAATTGTTGAAACATATTAAGTAATAAGAAAACATAACCCAAATGTCATACCCTATATTAATGGATACAATTTAACGATCTTGGAATGACCATGGGGACTTCGATAAGCGATATCCATCTCCATCAATACGGCGAGATCAGTAACACAGTAAGACGGATACATGAGATTTGCGGAATATGCTGAAACTTAATAATTGCATCCTGTTTTAAATAAATACACCATTCTTTAAAATATATGTTACGCGATTCCAATGATTTGTTGCGAGATACAAATGATTTGTATGTGCAATGTGCATCAAATCAACTGAACGGCGTATGAAATCATTTAAAGAGAGGTGTAAATTAATCAAACATCTCTTCAATTCATTAACGGATCAGTGCATTATTTCCAGTATTAAAGTTATGTTTAGATACCTTATCCTGATTCCGTAAAATGATTTTAAATGCAAATGATTAACGGGCAATGCCCTAATCATGATTCACGGTAAATAAAAACCGACACTACAGAAGCACATCTATATTTTCTATGTTTCAAAATGCCTTCATAGTAAATGTTGCCATTAATATTTATGAGGGTAGAGATGCTCTTGTTTGACAATAGTGTTCTGAAAATGTATCTGTTGAATACACAATTAAACTTCCATAAAAATTAATTTAATTATTTAATTTTATTTCTTTGCTTCCTAAAGCAATTTGTCGGAAGTATATGATAAAACATATTATTCCGGATATCATACCGCGACCCATATAAGCACTCGACTGCGTCGCGGGCTGATATGGGGGTATCGGGATGATATCCCGGCTGATATGGAAAAGGTCATGTATTAATCTCTATTTATTGCATACTTAGCTAAAATAAAGGCATTTTGGTATGACCAATATCACCGGAAGTAAACTGTCCATATTTTCACACCCCGGGAAAATAACCGGTTATTGGATTACAAGATCATTTCCATATCGGCCCCTGGGCCGATATGGGTCGATATCGGCCCGGGTCAATATGGGTGTCTCTGGCCAATATGGGTGTGTCTTTTCAAGATGTCGGAAGTATGGAGGTCTCGGGATGATAACCAGGCCAATATGGAAATGCCCATGTATTAATCTGTATGTAATACATGTATACTTTCGTGCTAGATAAAAACGCCACCGAACGTCGAAGAAGACACATCATAACTGACTTGGGGTCAATTACTTTAAAATGTAATCGATTACATTACAATTCGGTTGTTTAGAATCATTTCCATTCCGTCAAAATTTTGTTATTTTCGTCTGCCAGATCACGTGATTTCGATGGAACTATAGGCCCTGAGTTTCCGGTGTCAATGTACACAACAAAAACTGCAATCGATATGTGCCGTTTTAACGTTCGATTCTCAGGTTAAAAATATCTTAACATTTTCTGTAAAAGACAGATATCAATTAAATTATTTTATTTGTATCAAAGACTTCAACGCAGAGACAAATAATTCTTTAAAATTAAATTTGTTTTCTTTCTTTATTTGCGGCTGTCACTGTCAGCATCATGAAAGGAAAACGATCTGCCTTTATGTATACATTTCTTATATAAGACAGATAGTGGGGTACCGAACACCAGTATTTATTCAGCGGTCTCCTTGGCGTCTCCATATTACAATTACTTATAATCTACCGCATCTACGACTATGATATGCTGACGTTGTCACAGTAATAGCGTAAACACCGGAAGTCGCCTGCCTATTTGTTCAGACGTCAAGACACGAAAACGACGGAACGTGGTCGGAATTGACATGGTTCGAAACAACCGAATTACTTTGCAATTTTCATGATTACATTACATTAGGATTACATCAATTTTCAAATGTAATCGATTAAATTACAATTACTTTGTAAATGTGATCGATTATATTACTGATTACATTTAATGTCA
>MJUT01019148.1:49541-77812 GCA_002080005.1 Gigantidas platifrons | reverse complement strand
TCGTCCCTTATTACTATATTTGACTAATATTGATTCCATCTTATACTATTAGTAAATATCATAACATACATTTGCACATTTTAATAATATATATCAATTAATTTCAAACATCCTGTCAAAGTCTATTGAGGATAATAAACTTGCAGTTACCCTGATAAAATGTGCAATTAAGGTATTATTTATGACACCAAAGTATGTAGCAATTACCATTTCACAACACTTGAATGTTTGTCCTTGATATATAATTCAGAAGAGAAGAAAACAAACACACATTACTCGGAGCAGGACTAGACAGATACTCATGTCATTAAAATCGATTCTTTCAACTTTACATGTGAATAATTATAATGCTTCCTCCATAGTATTTGTTATTCAATGTTAATACAATGTATATATAACAGGGAGTTGTGGTGTTTAACTCCACTTTCAACAATATTTCAGTTATATCGTGGCGGTCAGTTTTATTGGTGGAAGAAACCAGAGTACCCGGGGAAATCATCGACCCGCCGGAAATCATCGACAAACTTGCTTTTTTTTAGGGCAAAAGCGTATGTCAAATTTTACATCTATTCCATTAAAGTGTGATAAACCCGCATGCAAATTTACTTGACAGATCCAATAAAGTGTGCAATTTAATATTATACCCAAATTTTTTTTTTTTAAATACGTCAGACATTTTCTGTTTTACCCTAAAAGGTAAATAACACCGCGCGTACAATTTTACATAGGGTCATGTACTGTGACGTTTTACACTGATACGTCACGGTAAACACATTTGAGTAAAAGTCCTTTGGCACTGATCCGTGAAAAGGGATTGGCATCCAAAGGGTAATTACAAAATTACCGAACTCCAAGCAATCATCCAAAGGGAAAGGCAAAACTAATAAATCAACAAAAAAATCAGTCAACATCCGAAAAACTGGGAAAACCGCAACGGCCCTGACTTGGTACAGGCATTTCCAAAGAAATTGTGGGTTGAATCAGATTTTACGGCGCCATTACGGTTACAAGGTTCCAGTTGTCACTATAACAACATTTTTAACAATACTGGGCAAAATATGTATAATAGTAGTGAACGCAGTACTCTATGAAAATCCATCGTTTATTATCCTCTCTGAAGAACGGTTTAACTAAACGGTCATCTTCTTACACAATAATTAGATGTTGAATGACGTCATGTATAAACCACGATTACTTTTGGTTTGTTGATATTGGGTGGGAGTTACGGTTATATTGCTGAACGTCACTTTCAACAATATTTCGTGGAGGTCAATGTTATTAGTGGATGAAACCGGAGTACCAGGAGAAAAACATCGACCTGTCGCAAGTCACCGAACAACTTTATCACATAATGTTGTATCGAGTATACCTCTTTATGATCGGGATTCAAATTCACAACGTTAGTGGTGATATGCATTGACTGCATAGGTAAATCCAACTAACATAGGGTGGGTTTCTGTGGGTACTACGGCTTCCTCCACCAATAAAAGTGACCGCCACGATATAACTAAAATCTAGTTGAAAGTGGCGTTAAGCACCATATCACTTACCCTAACGCTAGTCCTAAGAACGAGATGTGTATATGTACTTGATTCCTTCTGTATAACCAGCTGACATTATGCAACTTGTAGAGGATAAAAGAGGCCTTATTCTGCAATCCAGGAGGTTCCGGTGGGAATTATAAGAATGTTTTCAATTTTACTCATTAGCAATATACAGTTTAGCATATTGTATAATTAATTTTTCTAAAATCATATTGATTTCGTAAGTTCTTGTGAAATATGTATTATATATGTAAGACTCAGATCGACGTCCAATCCTCAAATCGGCGTCCAATTCTCAAATATATGGCCGTTTTTCACTTTCTCAAATCGACGTCCAATGACGTCACAGACGTCTACTTCAAATGACGTTAAACCCGTTAGAACATGGTTTTGAAACAATGATGGAGAAGGGACAAGACCAGAATCAGAGTACATTGTACATTCTACTTTAGTGGACCCTAACTCTAATCTTAACTTAACCTTAACCCTAACCTTAGCCCTAACCCTAACCATAACCTTAACCCTAACCCTAACCTTAACCCTAAACCTAACCCTAATCCTAACCATAGCCATAATCCTAACCTTAACAATAACCATAACCATAATCCTAACCTTAACAATAACCCTAAACCTAATCTTAACCCTAAATAATATTAATGAATGGGAAAATGCTTAAAAACACACAAAACAAAACTGTCATTACAATTATTTTTTATGGCAAACTTTGATCGTGCAAATGGGTCTATAGATATGCGAGTTTGGAAAGGACGTCGATTTGAGAATGCATCCTAAAATTGAACCGTGATTTAAGATAATGACGTCAGTGGACGTCGACTTGAGTCCGGACGTCGAGCTGAGTCTGTCATATATACCATGGATCTTGCGAATTAACTTATTTAAACCAACGAATCAGAATGATGAGTTGGTTTAAATAAGTTCATGAGTAAGATCCATGGCATATATGGTTTGTAACAGAAATCAATATTGGGTGCTTTCGTCGAGGTCCGCAAAATCATGGAATAACATCAAGATCTTCATGTTAGACCATGGTTTGTGAAAGTCCACTATTTTTAAGTCGATTACTGCATAAACACATCAAAGGAAAAATGCGTATTTATGTTACAAATAATAATTAGCTATTGATTTGTATTAAAAGCATGATATAATTGATACACGAAAGCAGTGACTATGAAGAGTTCGGTTTTACCTTTAGCCTTAATGATTCAATTAACTATTTGTCATACGATGTTCACGGGTTTCTGATTTCATAATTTGTATGTGAGTATTGTGTCGAACAAACTGGACCAAGGAGTGCTGTATTGGTGAAATAGCTGTTTGATTTTTTGTAACTTTATGTACCAAGGAATGTTTAGATGTAATTGGTGTATTGATGAAATAACTGTTTGAAAAAAAAACATTATTAAATCTGTGCTAGGGAATGTATAGATGAACTTGGTTTGTTGGTGAACTAACTTTGAAAAAAACCAACATTTTACAATCTGTACCAAGGAATGTGTACTTGAATTATTGTTGAAAAACCTGTTTGGATAAAACATATTACAAACTGTTTGTAATACGCTGTTCATGGGTTTCTGATTTCAAAGTTGTCTGTCAGCATTGTCCAGTATTGAATACTGGTGACATAACTGTCTTGCGGAAAAACATTCTACTATCTGTACCAAGGAATGTATAACGTGTGCATGGGTTATTGATGAAATACCTGTTTGGACAATACATAATATTTGCCAACGACATTTGTTCTTGCTTTTTTATGTTCGATGAGTTAAGGTGAGAACTGATTGTTCATTTTATTGATATTGGTGGAATTTTTTACCCTCACTTTTTAAGCTTTATGCTACTAATCAATCGTATGACATAACATGTTAAAGAAAGCCAAGAATTCATCTTATTCTTATTTTGGGAAAATATGTTTTACTCTACAACTATGGATTTGGACGACTCGTGCTGAGTTTTTTGAAGATACTTTTACAATATTCAAAGATGAAACACTCACAGTAAGTAACGATGTTACAATACATAATTCAGTGTCACCAATCCAGTGTGCATCAAAATGTCAGTCTAACGATAAGTGTTGTGCCGCTAGTTACAGCGAGACAACAATGGCGTGTCATCTGGATATTTCAGGAACGTGCAATGCTGTGAAAACATCTACTGCCGGATGGATAACCATGATGAGGGATAATTTTGGTGAATATAATAATTAATAATTATGCGAATAGAGGGATTAATAATGAGTTAGGTCGCTGGATCTAACAACTCATACAAGCCTACATTTATCACCAATACGGCGTGGGTTTGCGCCCGGCTTTGTAAATTACAAAAAGGGTACACTTGACTCGCAGCCGCAATCTTACCAGTTGCTTGCCCATGGTAGGTGGTTCTCTCCGGGTACTCCGGCTTCCTCCACCACCAAAACTGGTCGCCATGATATAGCTGAAATATTGTTGAAAGTGGCGTTAAAACACCAAGACTCAATCAAATCGAAATGTACAGTGTTCGCACCAGGGTGTAGCTGAAAAGTGCTTTCTTAGTGTTAAGCAACAACCAATGACTCACTCAAAAAAAAACTCAAATCAATCAACCGTAAATCGTAAAAATAAGGGCAATAACAAAATTACCGAACTCCGAGAGCACGCAACACAATGGCCAAACGAAAAAGGACAAAAGAAAGTACAACGATTTAAAACAAACCTTGCACATTAAACTAAAGATCGAGTAACATGAACCCCACTAAAAACCGGGGATGAACTCGGGTGTTTTGGAAAGGTAAGCAGTGTCTGCTCCACTAGTGGCACCGCCGTGTTACAATTCCAAAATCTAATCGAACAAACGCAGAACAAGCAACTAGAATTCTTAATGTATACATCCGATCAAATATTTTATTTCCGATCCATGTGTTATGGCGACGTAATGACGTAATAAATCTTAACTTGTAAAATCCTTGACAAATCTTATTTGTAAAGACTGTGATTTAATAACAATACTTCACTCTTTGGTGCAGGTTTACTTTGTTAAAAATATAGGCAATCTGCTGTTACAACTAGTAGGTCTATCTAGCAATTAAATTGGTGCATTAATAATTTAATTTGATTTGAATACTGCAACCTGATTGGCTAATCCGCCTGGAAAAATAATTGGTTATACTTGATAACCTGGGTTGGTATTGTAACGTCACAAACGTGTTCATCCGCAACGACAAATTCAAAAACTCACATGAAATAATGGTAATTAGAATCGAGGAATCATTAAAATTTGTTGAAACAAAAAATTATAAGTAATATATTTCATTCCAGGGCCGACAAATGGTCCTTTCGGACACCGCGTTGGAGTTATATACTCTCGGCTGTTCAAGTACACACAACAACATGCCTCTTAAGGTCGGCCCTGTTCTATTCCATATGCTAACATTTTCATTATGTGATTCCAATAATTTGATGACCTATTTATTCTGATATCTCACGAAGACGATTGATTTCCTTGGATTTCCAATCATCGTCTTTTTAGTTTATTGTGTAGTCCTATTGTGTGTCTTTACGTTCTGCGTTTCGTTACGATTTCTGTATAAAGACTATGTTGGGTTCATCTTTACCTCCAGTTGTTTGTAGGAAGGCCCATGTCTCGTTAGCGTTATTTCTATTTGCTTGCGTGTGGCGGTGTCCAACATATATTGTTGTCGCGAAACGCGATTGACATTATTTCTATTGTTAAACTTTATCTCCGGTGATTTTTCTCTTTGTATCTCCGGTAATTATATTTGATATGTGTTATATTTTTCTCCCCTCATTGTTACATGAAACTCCTTTAATTGTTTATAATATTTAATTTCACTTGATTCCCGTGCGGCGGGACCTTTATTTTCTTATAACAATTGAACTGTATAATAGTTTTGTAGTCATTTTATATTGGTATGCTATTGTGAAGTGTGTGTTAATAAAAATAAAAATGTGAAGTATTCATCTTTATCAAACAAGATTTCTGTTGCATTGACAACTACCAAAGCAACAATTGTGATCTGTTTTGTTTTTCCTCGTTTTGTGTACCTTATGTTGCCAGTTTCTCCAGAATGTACATTTGTGATTGCCTCTTCGGTATTCTCTTCCGTTTATTCTATATTAAATCTGTTAGAAGTATCAATTATGATTAGTTTTGTCTACAGAGTAATGTTGTTTAGCCAACAGATACTACCTTCCTAGGTAGTCGTCGATTAACTACGAGCATTTATTGACCCTGCTATTGTACAGTCCATGTTTATATTGTCATTCATTGACCCTGCTATTGTACTGTCCAAGTTTATGTTGTCATTCATTGACCCTGCTATTGTACTGTCCATGGTTATGTTCGCATGCATTGACCTTGCTATTTTACTGTCCATGTTTATGTTGTTATTCATTGACCACCCACTTGATATGTTGATTGTCCTTAGTCACACTTTTATTATCCATTTGTTATGCACCGTTTTTTGTTTTTGTCTAAACTATCCTTTCTTTTTCTCCACGCAAACCTACATGCACTTTAAGGTGAATCACTACGTTTTGACTGTTGACCGTACCATGGACTCTCTCATGTATTACATGCAGAACACGGGTTATACTTGATGGGAATCGATATACACCATTATAGAGACAGTATCGGTCGACATTGTTTTGCATCGATCACTGTTAAGAAGAGTAAGAGATTGAACCGTTTTGACATATTTTGTGCGTATCTTTTCATGTATTATGGTTCACGAGCGTTACCCCTAACCCTTATTGTTTTCATTACTGGCCATTCTTCGCCAAGTAGTATTGTAAAAGAGGAAACTTCTTACCGAGAAGATTCGACTATTGGCGCAGAGAGCACCGTATTGTCTCTTGATATTAGAGCTTACTTATTTTTTGTATTGTTTATTGTTGATCATATCTGGGATAGAAATAAACCCCGGTCCGCTCCCTTCCGATTCCACTAGTAGCATGAGTAGTGCTAGTTCTATATCATCCAGTATAATTAATCTCATGACTACGTCATTTTCCTTCCTACAGCTTAATATTCAGAGTATTATCCCCAAACTGGACATGGTAGTCACATAATACTCATGTCATGATAGTTTATCATTTACTGAGAGCTGGATAAAACCAGATATTACTACTGACAGTCTTAAAATACCTGCATACAAGGCTCCATTTCGAAGGGATAGAATAGACCGAATGGGAGGGGGTGTCATTATCTACGTCAATGATGATATTAATTGTTTCACCAGAAACTATTTACAGGTTGGTATTGTTGAATGTATCTGGCTTGAAGTAAAACTTAGGAATAAGAAATATCAGTACGGAACATTCTACATTCCACCTAATAGTTCTCAACAGGTTTGGGACGACTTTGAACATTCATTAGACCTTGCATTAAATAGTAACTGTGATGTTATAATCACAGGAGATTTTAATGTAAATCAACTTAGTAATAATACAGCTAAGATTGATAATATTTTAATCCAGTTTAGTCCTTACCAGTTAATTACTGAACCCACGTGCATGACTGAACACAGTTCATCATTGTTAGACATATTATTAGTAAGTAATCCCCATTGTGTTATGTACGCTGACGTAGGTCCACCACTACTTGACCAGATACGATATCATATGCCTACTAAAGCGAGGGGTTATCGGAAAAAGGTGCTATCTCTGTTTTTGAAAATTTTAGGAAAATCCCACTTTTGTCTTTGAAGCAAGAAAACAATTAGAAATCCTCCTTACATTCGAATGAAATTTGGCATGATCATGAATAATATTGTGTTTTTTTATTGCATCCTATTTATTTAAGCATTGATCATAGCATTTGCCCAAAAATGGCTATTTTGTAAGATAGCACCTTTTACTTTTACATGTCCACAATATAGTGGATATGGTAAAATGTGCTATCTTCAATATATCACCTTATACCTTTCAAGGTATTTATGATAAGTTTTGAAACCAATGAAGAAAAGGGTGCTATTAAGCAGATAACCCCTTTTACCTCTGCAAAATTTGTAAATTGAGCAAAATATAGGCATACCACTGAGACATCTACCTGAACTGTTACATTTGTTTTTTGCATGTTTTGGAAAAAAATGAAATAAGTAGTGAATATGGTAGAGAATGTTTGTATTTAGCTTAACGAACTTGGGAAATTGTCATATATGTGGAATGTTTGAGCCCATAGAACAATTGTTTAACCCACCATTTTCACTTGAAAATGTCTGTACAAAGTCAAAAATTTGATTAAGTCCCCTCTGTTGTTTGATGGTTAATGTGCTCTTGAATGTTCTTTTGTTTGTTTGTACTTGCTGCTTTGATTGTATTCCTGACTTTTGCTGTCAGATATATTTTACCCGAATTATATCATCCAACAGCATATTATGACAATATGTCCATAGGTTATATTAAGCTCTTGAAATGTATAACATCAAAACACATGTCATGATTAAAAGATGGTCTAAATAAGTTTACACTTTCTGAACACGTAAGCCGTTTCTATATAGTTTATGTGTAAATAGTTTATAATGTCTTCCTAGCCAGTGCATATTGGTGCTACTCTCAAGTACCCATTTTGGATATCATTCACTGTTCAACTAAACTAAAGCCTTCTAACATTCTATTATTCTGATTTTGGGTTAAGTTTCTTATCATCTGTTTTGTACTTTTAATGTCCCTCAATTCTGAATACGAGAACTATGACGTTCATAGAGTATTGAATCGACCGCAAGTTCATGATTTTCACCACAAATTACCTGTACTCTGGAATATTGATTAATTGTCCATCAGTCATTTAGAATTCATAGGTAAAGTCTCATCGATTTGCCTTTCGTCTTGCTGGAATTTCGGTTTGATCATGACTTTGTTTTAAGGTAAAATTTGTTGTCCCACTTATAGTTTTTTTTATATGTTATTTATCATGAATTCCCTTCTTTTGTTTAGTGAAATAAACCCCCTTTACAAATGCAATACATATGGACAGACAAGGACGACAGCTCTCTCCACATATTCATGGACGGGACATGGAATTCAGTTGTATTTTTTATATGTACTTGTCAAATGTTTTCTCTTTCTTTAACTCAAATTATACAAAATGAAACGATTATAATGTTTTATTTTACATTCTCACACTTTTCATTTGTCTTAGTTCTTGCACAAGGATAAAAGGTCATTTTTCTTTTCAATCGATACTGGCAGTTTGCTGCAATACCTGTATGAAAGGTCCTCCTGGTCTTTTGCCGGTCTACCTGCTTTTCTTGTTTATGCCTTAATATTTACTTCGATGAAATTGGCCTCATCAAAATCGTAATTGAAAAATATAGATTCTGGGTTTTCGTTTCTTACTTGTACCCATTTTACCTGATGCCATACTAATTGTTCGCCTTTTGTGCCAATCTTCATGTTCTTGTAATTATTCTTTGCCAACAACTTAAAGTCTCTTAAATCGCTATACTTCATTGGAATGACCATGTATGGATTAGTCTTCCTCGCAAAATTTACAACTGTCTCCCATTGTGAAGGCACATACACCTTTGTCTTCTTTTTTGCCGTTTCAATAGCGGAGTGGATTGAGTCGCTTTCCATTTGGGAATGGCCAGATTGAAAAAAAACTTTTGATTGACCCTCTGGATATTTGGTAAATTTAGAGAAGTGAAATGTAAGGCAGCCGCTATGAATCTGTTACGGTTCTGTCCCCCACATGTGTCAGAATATAAAGTTACTTCTTTGATTGGGGATACACCACCAGCGATCGAGTTAATATAAAGATATAAACAGGTTCCTACTTCGCACGAACCTCGTCCTCCTTGTGATTCATCCCATAAAAAGCAATGTCCGTTCTTATTGCCCAAATTATAAAAAGATAGATTGTAGCATGATAATTTACGTTTGTAGTAAACATCTGAAACTAAGCTACAAGGAACTTGTAAATCAAATGTTGAGACATGGCAACTCTTGTCCGCTGTCCTAAGCTTGTCATTGGATTTCTCATGGCGGGATTCCTCTTTCCTATTCTGATGCGACGTGTACTTTTTCTCCAGCTCTGGTGTGAGTGTTCCATCTGCTTTGTTTTGATTGTAAATCGTGCATACTGAACATTGGTCTTTTTTGGGTTGAAAAAATGAAAGGTTGTAGTGGTTGTTAAAGATTTTACGATAATACATCTGAGAAACAGGTTTGCGAACTTCCTTCTTACATTCTTCTTTGTATAACTCGTACATTTTCTTAATGTTGAGCTCCGGAGCAAGGTATTGTCGTCTGGTGTCTTTATGGGAGTAGTGACTTTCTACCACTGGAAATGAACGGATATGCCTGTGAACAAAATCATCATCAGCTTTTGGGGTTTTATTACCAGGAGTATTTCTTCCACGCTTGTCACTGCCAACATACACACCATTCTTCATTTTATTCATCGCAGAGTCGACTGTTTTCTTTCCAATATCTAATGTTTTCAAGAAGAATGCTTTACATACGCGTTGTTTAACATTGCAAATCGTGAAGTAAAAAGAAAATGCTTTTGATCTTTTCTTATCTGAATGGACTCCTTTTGTGTCAGCGACTGAAACATTCGAGCAGATAAAACTTCTTTGCCTATCATAGTCACCCAATTGCCAATACAAATCAAATATATGTTGTCTCTCTTCCTCTGGAACTTTTTCGGAACACCTAAATCTACATATCTGACAATCTTTACTCTTTACTGATCTTGCTGGTACAGTTGCTCCAGCTTTGCCAACATATTCCTGACCTGTGTCCCGGCGCTTTTTCCTTTTATTGGCTTTCCACTCTTCAGGCTGTGATTTTCGTTTCCTAAACAAGAGTCGCTTTGGTGGTGAAATATACTTTGCAGCTTTATGTGGTGTGTGAAATCCATGATCAGCATTGTTTGTTTTTGTTGGAGTCTTGTCTTCAACATTTTGTTTTTTCTTCAACGGCGATTTCGATGACCCATGATCATTCTTTCCTATCTTGCGAACAGAATCATAATGTTCGGTTCTATGTGTAGCTAAATTAGCTAGCATTAGTGTTTCCCCTGTAGCTGTAACTAGGTCAGGTTATATGTCAAAAATAGGTGAAAAAACTCTGCTTGAGTAAATTCTGATCTGTCTGTGCAAAATGTTAGCCAAACATAAGGGTACGACATCAGCATAGTCCGATTGCCAGTGTCCATTGTCTTCAAGTTGTTTGGCATGTCTAGACATCAAATCCATTTGGTCATCTTCTGACAAGTTTTCATCAAGCTTAATGAATCCAGAATAATGATGAAGATTATCCAATAAATGGTTACTTATTTTTGTCCTCATTTCATCTACTGTATATGTTTGGTCAGTCAGTTGATTAATAACTGCCTTGATGAGGTAATCTCCATCTGCATAAACTGGAACACGCTTACATCCATTGCAGTGCACTAGGACTCTTGACGACTTCTTTAACGGTATTCAGCTTCGTAGGTTTCATTAATCTTTTAGTTTGTTGTTCTTTTATAGCTTTTCGTATTTTTTTACGCATTTCGGTATGTGGTTTTACACGAGAGACTCTAGATGTTTTTCTCTGAATAGAATTTGTTTTCCTTTTTCATTGTTTGTCCCTCCCACGGAAAAGTTCTTTTTTGACATGACTGTGTTTTACGTTCTCATCAAACGACTCATCATTACTCTCTCTTTTCGAGTTATTTTCAAGTATATCTCTAATGTCTTCAGAATCCAAACTGTTAACATCTTCCTTGGTCGGCCGGTAACTTTCATCTCTGTCTGAGTCATCGTAGGGAGAGGGTGAACGAGGCATGGATGTAAGCTTGGCTGTAAGAGACGCTAATGGTATATCATCATCTGTGGATTGTTTAGTTGAACTGTGTATCCTTGAGTTTATCTTTCTTATTAAAGATGCCAAAGATATATCTTCATCTGTGTTGCAACTGCTCTGATCCCAGCATGCAGATTCTTCTTGTCGTGGTATGTTGTTAACTTTTCCTTTATTGGCTGTCTCTCTCTGGCCCTCTGTGTTAGCATTGTCTGCACTTGGTGTTTCTATCTGGTCCTCTGTGATAACATCGTCTGTACTTGGTGTTTCTGTCTGGTCCTCTGTGATAGCATCGTCTGTACTTGGTGTCTCTCTCTGGCTCTCTGTGATAACATCGTCTGTACTTGGTGTCTCTCTCTGACCCCCTGTGTTAACATCGTCTGTATTTGGTGTTTTTATCTGGTCCTCTGTGTTAACATCGTCTGTACTTGGTGTCTCTCTCTGATTTGTGATGGTTACCTCGATTTTATTAGCTGTCAATCCCTGATCGTGTAAGTTACCGTTGTTACTCTCACCTGCTCTTACTGTTTCTGGCTCATCTTCTGTCTTGGATCCAGCAACTGGAATGGCTGTCCCTACATCTTCATTAACAATGTTTACTTCATCTGTTTGTGTGTCTAAAAGATAGTCCTCGCAACCTGACCAGTCTGACCATTCGTCGTTGTCACTGTCCATTTTGTACGGTCTGAAAAATATTAAGACAGAAAATTTAATTTTTACATTGAAAAAAAAAATGTTTTAAAAAAATTATGATGTTTGTTTTATTTAGCTTACATGAATGAAAATAAAAAAAAAAACATGGCATTTCATATTGCATGATATTCGTTCAATTTTTTGTTTCAAAAATTGCCAAACAGGGGCTATGAATTATATGGTTTGTTTATCAATAACTATAACGTAGTTTATATAATTGTTGATGTTTGTGTGTGTTAGGTAAGGGGGCAAGTAAATAGACAACATCATTTGCCATTCATGAATATTAATGCAAAATGTTTCATTACCCCTAGTGATTATGCATTCAAATTGTTGGACATTGACAATTCATTTGCAGTTTTTTGTTTGTTTGTTTTGTATTGTTTTGTTTTTGTTTTTGTTTTTGTTTTGTTCTTAATGGGTGCATGCATGGTTTGATTTGCTGTAAATTTCTTAGACAACAATATGATACTCAAGTTAAACCAAGATTTTACAATACGTATCCTCAGTGGTTTAATGACATTGTGATGATGGAATTATAAAACGAATTAAATATATAGAATTGCTGGAATCATCATTTAAAATTGTTATAATATAGATCAACAAATAATTATAACATTTAACACATGTAACATAATACTGAAAAAAAAAAATTCTCGTATCAGAGCATTAAATTAAGACCCACCCTTAACCCAACTTTAATTTTATATATAGTATTTTACCATTACATAATATGATGTCATAACTATATACAATATATAATAGTACTTACACTGCGGTTCAGAATTAATATCAGGAATTAATTTCAGGAATCCAATTTTACAAATTTCTTTTGTTTTCATCAGCATTCATAATATGTGTACACACCAACATAGCACCAAAACATGCCACATGTTATACATCAATTACTGATAAAAGGTGATATCTGATACTTATGGCATGTTCTCCCACTGACAATAATCTTCTGCTTAATTGGAAGAAGGGGATATCTGCAAGATATCACTTTATTCCATCAACATGTTATGAAAATCTTATTATGACGGTGTCCAACACATATTGTTGTCGCGAAACGCGATTGACATTATTTCTATTGTTAAACTTTATCTCCGTTGAATTTTCTCTTTGTATCTTCGGTAATTATATTTGATATTTGTTATATTTGTCTCCGCTCATTGTTACATGAAACTCCTTTAATTGTTTATAATATTTAATTTCACTTGATTCCCGGGCGGCGGGACCTTTATTTTCTTATAACAATTGAACTGTATAATAGTTTTGTATTCACTTTATATTGGTATGATATTGTGAAGTATGTGTTAATAAAAATAAGAACTGTGAAGTATTCATCTTTATCAAACAAGATTTCTGTTGCGTTGACAACTACCAAAGCAACAATTGTGATCTGTTTTGTTTTTCCTCGTCTTGTGTACCTTATGTTGCCAGTTTCGCTGGAATGTCCATTTGTGATTGCCCCTTCGGTATTCTCTTCCGTTTATTCTATATTAAATATGTTAGAAGTATCAATTATGATTAGTTTTTTCTACAGAATAATGTTGTTTAGCCAACAGATACTACCTTCCTAGGTAGTCGTCGATTAACTACGAGCATTTATTGACCCTGCTATTGTACTGTCCATATTATGTTGTCATTCATTGACCCTGCTATTGTACTGTTCAAGTTTATATTGTCATTCATTGACCCTGTTATTGTACTGTCCAAGTTTATATTGTCATTCATTGACCTTGCTATTTTACTGTCCATGTTTATGTTGTCATTCATTGACCCTGCTATTGTACTGACCATGTTTATGTTGTCATTCATTGACCCTGTTATTGTACTGGCCATGCTTATATTGTCATTCATTGACCCTGCTAATGTACTGTCCATGTTTATGTTGTCATATGTCATGGGGTTTTTATGTTCAGTGATGTAAGATGGGAAATGATTGTCCCTTTTGTTGATATTGGTCGATATGCTTAAACTTTCTTTTCATAAAATCGATATCATTTTAACAGAAATTTTAAAATAAACGGAAACCATTAGTATTATAATTGCTTGACAAAAAAATCTTTTTTTATTGATCAAACATCAATGCAAGTCTGTTGGCATTGTATGCAATGTACAAATTGATCTTATGTTATATAATCTTGAAAAATAAACTCTGCAAACAGAAAACAAATGAGATGCTGTAGAATATTTCAGACAAAATCACTCCCAAATGTGTAGTTATACTTGGTGTTTAAGCTTTCTTGTACAACATTTCATTCTTGACTTTTAAGAGAAATGTTAAGAGAGGGTTATGGAGCTTAACGCCAGTTTCAACAATATTTCAGTTATATCGTGGCAGTCAGTTTTATTTATGGAGGAAACCGCAGTTCCCGGAGAAAACCACAGATATGTCGCAAGTCACTGACAAATTATTTCATATAATGTTGTAAGGAGTACATCTCGCCATGAACATGGATCGAACTCACAACTTGAGTGGTGATGGGCACTGATTGTACATGTAGTTGTAAATCCATCTACCATACAGTCACAACCAAGACGGCCACTTATATTGTAAGATGAGTCGTAGCTTCTGATATAGGAAGAATTATTGGAATGAGTGATGATCGTTGCTTAACACCAAATAAGCAATATTTCAGCCATATCATGGCGAGAACAAGTTACATTCGATGAGATGAGAAGGATGTCCGCTTCGTACTAGACCATTACGCTTAGTTTTATTTTTATAGTATTGTATAGCTCACTGCAACAACAGTCCGCGTGTAGATATACATTCGCTCACTCGGACACTAGTTATTTACTCGTTAATGTCCAGCAATTCTTTGTCTCTTATATCGGCTCAAATACATTGGTGTTAATGCTACGTTTTAAGTGTTGTGGTGTTTAACGCTACGTTCAACAATATTTTAGTTATATCGTGGATTATCCAGAGAAAAGCACCTGCCTCACAAACTCTATCACATAATGTTGTATCGAGTACATATCGCCATGAATTGCATTCGAACAAACACTTTCATTGAAGAACGTGAGAAGGGAAATTGCAGTGTCTGACACATGAACAGGAACAATTCCTGGAATAATCAACGAATTTTCTATTTTTAAATTATTGATCCAGCATTTTAAGAAGCACAAAAACACGAAAAAAAACAAACAAATACAATGTTGGTCACATCGTATTATTGTTGTACATTTCCTTTTTCAGCTTTACCCCGAGACTGCAGTGATATTTTTGGCGGGAATGGCGTTTATCAGATTTTTCCTGATACCAGTGATCTGAACGGATTTGACGTTTATTGTGATTTTCGGTCAGATGGAAATGCATGGGCGGTAAGAATTGTAATACAAGCTTAGGCAATATTTACTGACTATGATGCTGACAATTATGGGTCATTGTGACGTCAAATACATTATGATGTTACCGATAAAAGCAATAACGGTATACGACACACATTACCACAACTTGTCCCATCAGACTGGGTGCGATACCAGCAATAATGTCTGTCTTGACCTTCATACATGGTGTTATTTTGCTTCTTTCATATGTCACATTTTTATCTCTCGATTTCTTTATTATACTGTTTTTCTATGTGGGGAAATAGAGGGTATTCGAGATCGTATGGTAGGTCAATGTACATCTAACTATCTGATCGCTACTAATCAAATATGACCTTTGTGAGTTCGAGTTTACCTCATGTAATTATAAAGCTACATTCGACGCAGCCTTCCATGATAATGTAAGGGGCCCGGGTAGCTCAATGAGTCAGGTCATTGGATCTAACAACTCGTACAAGCCTATCACCAATACGGCGTGGGTGCGCGCCCGGCTTTGTAAATTAGAAAATAGGGTGCACTCGACTCGCATCCGTTACCGTTTCGTAGGACTAGTACTTCAATAAAGTGGCGGAGTTAAACATATATTTGCCCAACCCCTTTTCTGAAATGATACGGTCGTGCAAGTGTTTCCCTCTAGTTAGTAAAATGCGTAGATGACTTGTATATAAAAATGACTATTTTTTACATATACATGTATATATATTTTTATTGATACCAGGACTGTAAATATCAGTCGATTGTCTACGTGTTTGTCATCGTGTGGTAGTTGAATTTACAACTACCTATGCAGAAATACCTAACACCAGTATAGTTCGTGAGTTCGAACACATCTCAGACGAGGTGTACTCGATACAACACTTTGTGATAAAGGTTATATGTGACTTGCGACAGGTCGATGGTTTTCTCCAGCAATGAAACTGACCGCCAGGATATAACTGAAATGTTGTTGGAGTTAAACATCATAACTTAAACCCCTCTATTGGATAAAGTAGCGATAAATTAAAAAGGTAAAAACATAGCAGAGAATTATTGTCGAACTTAAACTACGTTCACCTCCAATCTATATTTCATTAGGCTATTTATTGAGGAAATAAAAGTTGCGCCGGTGTGAGAAATATCTACACGACGAATGACAATTAAAAACAACCAAAAGAAAACACTGTCGGAACAAAAGAAAACACTGTCGGAACAGTCCCAAACCCAATAGTAAAATCGTAGACAGAGGCTAAACCGAAACTGCTAAATAAACATACACATGATGACTCACTTTCCTGTCATAGTACAGACAGGCACTTCAATAAAAAGTGGCGTAGACAGAGGCTAAACTGAAATTCCTAAATAAACATATACATGATGACTCACTTTCCTGTCATAGTACAGGCAGGCACTTCAATAAAAAGTGGCGTAGATAGATGCTAAACCGAAACTGCTAAATAAACATACACATGATGACTCACTTTCCTGTCATAGTACAGGCAGGCACTTCAATAAAAAGTGGCGTAGACAGAGGCTAAACTGAAACTCCTAAATAAACATATACATGATGCCTCACTTTCCTTTCATAGTACAGGCAGGCACCTCAATAAAAAGTGGCGTAGACAGATGCTAAGCCGAAACTCCTAAATAAACATATACATGATGGCTCACTTTCCTGTAATAGTACAGACATGCACTTAAATAAAAAAAAGTGGCGTAGACAGAGGCTAAGCTGAAACTCCTAAATAAACATATACATGATGACTCACTTTCCTGTCATAGTACAGACAGGCGCGATGCGGTCATGCAAGTGTTTTCAACACGTTTGAAATTAAACTCATTTCTATGACTATTTTATATGCCATAGGTTATACAGAGACGTATAGATGGACAAACCGACTTTTTCCGAGGATGGTCTGAATATGAAGTAGGATTTGGTGACTTAATGAAGGAGTTTTGGCTTGGTATGTATGAAGTGCTACCAGGAGTTTTAGAGCGTCCCGTTGACTTAGGTGAAAATAGTATACAGTCAAATCTGTCTATGGCGTCACCTCTATTAAGCAGTCACTCGTATTAAATTGTCATTATTGTCTTGTCTTGTCATAGAACATTTCAGATACATTGCACCTTTCTTAAGAGGTCAAAGGTGACCTCTTAATATAGGCTTGACTATATAAGTAACTTATTATCAGATGTTTTTTCTATTCATGCGGGGTACTATAAAGTAGATATTTTCTTGTAGGAGTATATATTTAGCAGGAGTCTTTTTTTTCAGTATTCAAAGTTTATCTAAAACTAGTTTGTTTCTACAAATTATTAT
This sequence comes from Gigantidas platifrons, assembly GCA_002080005.1. Taxonomy (NCBI): domain Eukaryota; kingdom Metazoa; phylum Mollusca; class Bivalvia; order Mytilida; family Modiolidae; genus Gigantidas; species Gigantidas platifrons. The sequence goes on along the minus strand of MJUT01019148.1, from coordinate 60,131 downwards.
GAATTACGGCAAACATAAACAAATATGCCACATGTGGAGAATTGTGCTGGATGTGCCCGAGTGGAGTGACATGTCTATCTGTGGACTGTTGTGTCTGTGAGCTAGCACTATACAAATCCAATTAAACGTGTTGGTGTATTATAAAGCGGACATTGTCATCATTACGTTGAATGTAACTTATTCTCGCTATGATATGGCTGAAAATTTTATCATTTGATGTTCACCACTAATCACTCACTCGATTTCACGGATGAACGATTTAGAACAGACAATAGTTATCCTCTACCCAATTAACTGTGATATAAAGATTTTAGAGAAACCGAACGAGCAATCAAATGGCACATGCACCATTAAGAAACAAACAAACAACAAACAAACAAACAAACAGAACGCAAACAAACAAAGCAAAAACACAACACGGACCCTAAAAAAACCAGGGTGAACGAGGTGTTCGCAAAGGTTAAGTCGTGAGTGGATTTGCACGAAATTTGAAACATTGGTATTTTTTCAGGAAACGAGAAACTTAATAAGATGACAGAACATAATTCATATATTCTCCGCATAGAGTTGGAAGACTTCGAAAACAGAACCAGATATGCCGTGTACCAGACCTTCACAATAGCAAATGCTGAATCTAAATACAGACTTGGTATTGGTGGTTACTCTGGAGACGCAGGTTTGTTTATATATACATTGCTACGGTGCTAACATGTTTACAATTTTATGGGATATTGTTTATGAGTATTTAAATGCACGTTAGAGAAAACCGAAAGGTCAATCAGGAACTGACAATCCAAAGACAGAGACAATGATGATCACAAGACACAGGACGAAGACTCTATCAAAACCCAAGGGATGGACACATGAGCTTGCGACGAGTAAGCAGTTCCTATTTCTTATAAGACACCCACAGTTTTCTTCATATAGACAAGTTCACTAATTCACTAAAACGACGCAAAAGCGAAAAGATCCACTTCCATTTGAGAAACGTCTATTTTGTAACGGTCAATAGAAGAGTTTGGGCATATCAAAGGGGTAATCAGAATGCGTAAATCGAAGGACAGACAATTCAAAGACACCTTTAAACTATTCGTATTTCCAATCTTAAATTATGTTTATTACTAGCACTGGATCGATACCTCTGCTGGTGGACTATTAGTCCTCGAGAGTATCATAGGCTCAGTACCAAATCCTTCAGAACTAACCTGGACTATTAGATATATTTATTACTGAAAATTACAGTTCCTAAATAATGTAATTATTTTTAAAACTAAGTTTCTCCTTCAGGCCTAGGTGACCTTAGTTGATTTTTGGTTATCATAATTAGGCACTAAGCGCTACCACAGAACTCTTGGAAAACAACCAACCCTAGGTGACCGGAGCTCATTTTTGGCTCTTATATTTAGGCCCAAAACCTTGAGAAATAATCGACCTGCTGTAACTTACTGAAAATATATATCACATAATGTCGAATATCTTTCTAATAATTATATAGTGGTGCGCACTGATTAAATTTATAGATGTAAATTTGTTATCTGACGTTCTCGTTTAAAATGAAATGCTGATTGGCTTACAGCTGTCTTCCAACAATCAATGGCTACAGAAAAAAGAATTTTGATTGGCTGATTAGTCAATGGACTACATAATGTTTCTTTACATCAGACCCTCCGTTCGTAAAATCAATAATAAAAAAAAAACAAATAACGACAAAATATCTAAATGTCGATGCTTTAACTGTTTTATGATTAAATTTAAAAAAAAAGTTGAAACAAAAGAAATTTAGTTTGATCAACCGTACGACACATATAATCAATAATTATTATCAGTGACATATCGAAAAACCCCAACCTATTACCCAACCAATGCATTCATTACCATGACAAGTGTTGATTAAATAGCAATAGGATACAAAAGAGTCTAAAATAAGCCGTATTGTCGATGCTGATCGGTTTTTGATTCAGCTTAAGTTCTTGTCTGCTCTGTTGCATCTGATTATTCTCAGCTCATGTTGTTGGTATTGCTAAAATACCAAGTGATAAACTAGATGCACTAAAGAAGTGATAAACTAGACGCACTCAAGAAATCATAAATTAGACGCGCTCAAGAAGTGATAAACTAGACGCACTCAAGAAGTGATAAACTAGATGCACTCAAGAAGTGATAAGCTAGATGCATGCAAGAAGTGATCAACTAGACGCACTCAAGAAGTGATAAACTAGACGCACTCAAGAAGTGATAAACTAGATGCACTCAAGTGATAAACTAGATGCACCCAAGAAGTGATAAACTAGATGCACTCAAGAAGTAATAAACTAGATGCACTCAAAACCAAATCTGATATAAATTGACTAGTTGGTAATTTAATTGTTTAGTTATTTGTGGTTTTATATGAAATATATAGGGGAATAAAAATGTAGATATCAAATTTAGTGAACATCACGCGTTTCTGAAATAACCTTCATCAGGTACGCAAAACAAACAACAACAAAAAACCAAAAAACGAAAAAAACAAATGGCCGCAACATGATAGACAAAATAATGTAATTATTAATAAAACTAAGGTTCCTCTCCCTCAGCCATAAGTGACCTTAGCTGATTCTGGCTATCTTGATTAGGCCCTTTGGTTTTATTGCTCCCAAAACTTTAAATTATTTGACATTCCAATTTTTCGATTTTGAGCGTACCTGATAAAGGTTAATCCAGAAACGTGTCGTATGCACTAAATTTAATATCTACTTTTTCATCACATATGCCTGAAGGGGGAGAACTTTAGCTTTAATAATAAATTTCGATACAAAAAATAGATCAAATACACCATGTCAGTGCTGAACCACTGAATACTGGATTTATTATACTCTTATAATTCAATTTGATTTGAATATTTCAATCTGATTGGCTAATCCGCCTGCAGAACAATTTAGTTATACTCGATAACCTGGGTTGGTATTGTGACGTCAGCAATATGTTCATCCGCCAACGACTAATTCAAATAGTCACATGAAATAATCGTAATTAAAATAGAGGAATCATTAAATTGTGTTGTAAAAATTGAATTATAAGGAATATTTGAAATTTTTGAACAGGTTATACTTGCATAACCTGGTTTGGGTCAGTTTACGCTTTTCATAAACCGCTTCGCGGTTTATTAAGCGTAAACTAACCCAAACAAGGTTATATCGTATAACCTGTTCAACAGTTTTAAATGTTCCTTAAAAGGCTAATAGTCCATTATCAGAGGTTTCGAACCTATGATAGTAATAAAAACATATATGATTGCAGATGGAAACGTTTCCGAATTCTTTTGATCAATGACTGTAGCTAAAGTAAATACATGTAATAATTGAAAAACGATAATTTACTGGCGTCATGTTTCAACTTATATGTAATATTTGTACTACGGGTTTCCGAGTTTATTACTCTATTTTTTCAACTGGTTGGGCGTCCCTTAACACGGGTGGACTGATTACAGGAAAGTCCATGGATTTAGGAGGGTCAGGTTACCTGATCAATTTCATTTATACAGCTATATACCCTTGTGCGTTATATTCCTTTTGTATGAATTGATTTCGGTGACACTGCTGAATACAGTTCAATAATGTCAATAACGGGAACTACCCTGTACATACACAAAATAAAATGGAATGCTCTCATGTAAATTTAAAGGCCAACTCCGCTCGACCAGTTAAATAAAATAGAGTAATAACAGTTAAACAATAATCTAACTCGAAGCTTGAAATTATTTAAACTTTTAACTCGGAAAACTGTTGTATAAATGATTTGAAACACAAAGCCATTCAATATCATATCTAGGTCGTTGATTATTACACGGCTCTCTGAGAGTAATACAACTACAGTCCAGATTTAAGGTATACAATATCTCATATCTGCGTGGATTATTTTATAGTTCTTAGATGTTGTTTACGTTCTGGTATATAAACCATAAAAAAATCAAAGGACCAAAATGCATTCATATTGCAATATAGCAAAAGTACTTAATTTAATTTAAACATATTTTATTGTCCAAATAATGACAAAAGGATCAGACACAAGTTTTTCAACATAGTATTGTCTTCTCCATAACTAAAGTTCTTAGATATTTCAGTTTATTCTGATGCACACATTTTTAAAAATAAACAGAATCGGAATACGATTTGTAACGGCTAAGTAAAACAAAATAAAATAAATTCTGAATGGAAAGTTTGAACAGTATGTAAAGTACGTATTGATCGTACGTAAATTATCTGAAACCGGGAGCGTGGGTATAAACAGCTGTGGGCGAACAAACATTTAGTTTGTTCATTATTTTGATCATGGTTATCTCGAGGAGGAAAAATCAATGATAGTTTCACAGTTACTTTTGGAGCAAAATATTTGGCAGGCATGGTTACTAGTGTTCCACCCGACGAAACTTTCAGTCATATTAAAAAAAATATTCTTCGACAGTCTAAATCTTCAAAAATCACTTCGAAAATTCAAATTTCTGAGATTTGTGACCTTTAGGTCACTGTGGTCATGTGACATACAGTTTCATAAATATGCTGTTCATATCAACGGGAATTGTTTATGATATACTCCGCCCACAAATCTTGTCGGTAGGCACTACCGCTAATTCCCCTTTAACAGGTAAACAAAATTGAAATGTAATAAACTTAAAATGACGAGATGGATTTAGCTGATCAAATTGAAGATCAATAACGTCGGTTGGTTTATGGTGTTTGAAGCCACTTTCAACAATATTCCAGTTATTTCGTTGCGTTCAGTTGTATTGGTGGAACCGAAGTATCCGAAGATAACCACCGATATACCGCAATTCACTCGCAATGGAATATCAATAGAAATTGTTCAGTATCGAAATGTGGTCATAATTTTACCCGCCCCCAGAGCGATATCTATCAAATCTATCCAGTGCGATAAAAACCATTGTTCCTTGTGTTGATTGGTTTTATATATCTGAACTTGTATTCACTGTGTAAATTGCAAGTTAAGGTATCATATTTGAAGGGTTAAGGTTATGGTGTTTGACGCCAATTTCAACAATATTTCAGTTATATCCAGGCGGTCAGTTTTATTGGTGGAGGAAATTGGAGTACCCGAAGAAAACCATCGCCTTGTGGCAAGTCACTGAAAAACTTTATCACATATTGGTGTATCGACTACACCTACACATGGCCATGAACGGGTTTCGAAGTCACAACGTTAGTGGTGATAGGCAACGCTTACATAGATACTTGTAAATCACTATAAATTACAAGTTAAATAAGACATTTGGATGATAAAATGAATAACAAAAACATCAAAATGTCGGAACACTCCCAATAACTCAATATCAAATGCAATATTCCTAACACACATATACATGATGAAACACTTTCGTGGCTTCGTTAGACTCTTCAGTAAAAAAGTGTATTGGTTAAATTAATCGTATGGGCCAAAATTTCCTTCTGTTAAATTTGAAAACGTTGGTAAATTTATTTGTGTTATATACTTACATAGGAGGCCCTCAGCCAAGGGGTCGTAGTGGTAGTGATCGTATGCTATTTGGATTTACAAGTAGCTGTGCCATCAGTAATACATATCATCCCTTAGATTATGAGTTTGAACGCTGTTCCTGACGAGGTGTATTCGATAAAGTTTCTCAGTGATTCCGGTTTCCTCCACCAACAAAACTGACCACCACGATATAACTGAAATACTTTTGAAAGTGGCGTTCCACATCATAACCCTTTTCCTTCAGATTTAAAAAAAATGTTGGTAATATTTATTAATGTTCTGTACATATTAGCCCCCCTCTCCCCCCCCCCAACCCGGGTGCAAACAACACAAGAACAAAAAGTTTACAAACAATATTTTCTATTTACTGTCTAGGAGACAGCCTAGGCCTACATAATGGGATGAAGTTCTCCACCAAAGATCAAGATAACGACAACGACGGTACAATGTCATGTGCTTTGACATATTTTGGTGCTTGGTGGTACCACAACTGCCATCAATCCAATTTGAATGGTAAATATCTTGGTGGTAACCATACCAGTTTTGCTGATGGAATAAATTGGTGGTCATGGACACATTATTATTATTCCCTTAAATCAACGAAAATGATGATTCGAAGACAATGAGAGAAATTGTTTAAGGACACTACAAAANAAATGGTCACTATAAATTACAAGTTAAATAAGACATTTGGATGATAAAATGAATAACAAAAACATCAAAATGTCGGAACACTCCCAATAACTCAATATCAAATGCAATATTCCTAACACACATATACATGATGAAACACTTTCGTGGCTTCGTTAGACACTTCAGTAAAAAAGTGTATTGGTTAAATTAATCGTATGGGCCTTCTGTTAAATTTGAAAACGTTGGTAAATTTATTTGTGTTATATACTTACATAGGAGGCCCTCAGCCAAGGGGCCGTAGTGGTAGTGATCGTATGCTATTTGGATTTACAAGTAGCTGTGCCATCAGTAATACATATCATCACTTAGATTATGAGTTTGAACGCCGTTCCTGACGAGGTGTATTCGATAAAGTTTCTCAGTGATTCCGGTTTCCTCCACCAACAAAACTGACCACCACGATATAACGGAAATACTTTTGAAAGTGGCGTTACACATCATAACCCTACTCCTTCAAATGTAAAAAAAAATGTTGGTAATATTTATTAATGCTCTATACATATTAGCCACACTCCTCCCTCCACACTGGGTGCAAACAATACAAGAACAAAAAGTTTACAAACAATATTTTCTATTTACTGTCTAGGAGACAGCCTAGGCCTACATAATGGGATGAAGTTCTCCACCAAAGATCAAGATAACGACAACGGCGGTACAAGGTCATGTGCTTTGGAGTTTTTTGGTGCTTGGTGGTACCACAACTGCCATCAATCCAATTTGAATGGTAAATATCGTGGTGGTAACCATACCAGTTTTGGTGATGGAATAAATTGGCGGTCATGGACACATTATTATTATTCCCTTAAATCAACGAAAATGATGATTCGAAGACAATGAGAGAAATTGTTTTAGGACACTACAAAAATGGTTTCTATATTGAGCGTTAAAAGTTGGACAGTTGATTTACTCAGATGTAATGTACATAATAGATACAAAAATAAGAACAAACTATTACTTTCTTAAACACTCGTCGAACCACATCTGTGGTGTCTCGCCTGGAGTTCGAACCTCGGTCGGGGTCGATTCAAAGACTACAAAATTGATATTTGTTGCTTCTCTGCTAAGCAAGGACTAAGAGCAAATACTTGTTGGTTCGAAATCAGGAAAATGTGTCTGAGTCGAGGGAATGTTGACTCTCCGGTGTGTTTTGTTGCTATTTGGACACTGGGCGTAATAATAGAATTGTTGGTTGTACAATGTTCCATCACCAAATAAGGTTTTAGTGGGATTGTTAGATTCCTGGTATTTCAAAATACAATTCATGACAAAAATATTTATGAGAAACAAGAGTTTATACATGAAAAATAGATTATTATATATTTTAAAATCGGTGAAGAAGATATGTCATTTTTTGTGCCATCATCGATATCACAAGGTTTATTTCCTACGCTTTCAAACCAATATGACAGCATTAGTTGTGCCTTAAAATATCTGTAGGTTAATTTAATAACTCTGATGAATATTTTTACGAATATTCCTGAAAAACAAATCAGTGTATTTGCCGATACTCTTTAAAAACAAATTGAATCAACGTTTTTGCCGATATTCTTTAGAAAATCAACATTTTGTCGATATTCTGTAAAACAAATCAACATTTTTGCCGACATTCTTTAAAAAATGAACATTGTTGCCGATATTCTTTCAAAAACAATCAATCAATGTGTTTGCCGATATTCTTGAAAAAGAAATCTGATCAGTTTTTTTTATATTTATTTTTTAAATAAATTGGATCATTTTTTTTTTTGCTGATCTTCTTTAAAAATATGTTTATGTTATTCCTGAATAAGAGTAATATAGGAGTAAAACTCAAACAACCCCCAATCCTAATCCCTCCCCTACCAAACATATCATGTATAGGTTATTTAAAAAAATAGTTCCTCCCGACAATTGTGTTTTATCAATACTTTAGTAAATGTGTAATCATAATTTATCTTTGTGTGTTTCTATTATCATTACTACTATTTTAATTTTTAATTTGAGGTATTTACACACGTTGTGAATATTTACTTTTCTATGTTTACCCTTGTACTTTGTATATATACTAGCGGAAAAAAGAAAGGATACACTATTTTAATAATTTTTCTTTATTGTATATTTTATCAAAAATATAATTTGACACTCTTTTGAGTATTGTAAATGTATCATTGTAAAGAATGAATAACGGTCAGATCAGTAACACATCAAATGTTCGAAAGGCATCCAATGAAAGCACGATGGTCGAAAACATGGAATAACAAATTCAGAGATTAAATTTTCACATTTTAATAACAGTCCAAAAAAGCAACTAAAGTTCAATATCGTGTGTGTCCTCCGTCTGCATCAACAACAGCTTGACAACGGCGTCTCATTGAAGCAATAACTGTAGAAATTACAGCCTGTGGAAGATTGCCCCATTCCCCTTGAAGCGCCTGACGAAGTTCTGGTAATGTGATGGGTTTATGAGGCCTTTGTCGAACACGACGGTCAAGTACATCCCAGATGAGTTCGATAGGATTGAGGTTTTGGTGATTTTGAGGGCCAAGGCAAGACATCGATATTCCGTTGCTGAAGAAAAGCCTTAGTAAGTCTTGCCATGTGCGGTCTTGCATTATCCTGCTGAAAGGTAATGCCTGGTCCATTGTGGTTAAGAAAATTCACAACCTCCACGGCAAGAATATTGTTTCTATGCCTTGCAGCGGTCAATGTACCATCAATAAAAAACCAGATTAGTCCTTTTACGCGAGGTTATCCCTGACCATGCCATCACACTTCCGCCTCCAAATCTGTCCCTTTCTTGAACACAACAGTCTGCGTATCTTTCATTTTGTCTGCGATAAACCCTTGCACGACCATCCGAATGAGATAAATTGAATCGGGATTCATCGGAAAACAATACATGACACCATTCGTTGTTGATTCTCCAACGTAATCGTGCTCGACACCATCTTAGACGTTCCTGCCTATGTATATTAGTCAATGTCAAGCCTTTGTATGGGCGCCGTGGGTGCAAACCATTGCATTTTGGCATTCAGTCTCCTTCGGATGATTCGCGCACTGACACGTCGACTCTGCACATTGGTCGATGACGTTGCTGCCAGGAACCGATCATGTAAGTGACGGAGACGGATGAATCTGTCATCTGCAGGATACGTTGCTTTTGGGCGTCCGGATCGAGGTCGATCTTTTGTTGAACCTGTCATTCGAAAATGTCTACGAAGACGATGAATGGCCAAGCGTTTACAACCCAAAGTTCTTGCGACGGCGGTGACGTTCATGTTTGCTTGGAGCATGCATATTGCACGTTCTTTTAATTCTTGTGAAAGTCGAGGCATTCTGCAAAAGTGGTAAAAGCATACCTTGATTGTCTACGTTGTTAAGCGATGCGTACAGGTAAAAAATCAATAACCATAATTAATCAGTCGCCCAGGTAAGTATAGGTACTAAATATTATAAAGAAATTCAAATAAATAAAATAGAGAAATAAAACAAAATAACTGTAACCTTTCTTTTGTCCACTAGTATATTATTCTAGAGTAATTTATATTCTATTATATAATGCACTATATTATGTATTGTAAATATGTAAATATAAATATATAAGTTCCATTATAAATGTGCATATTTTCGTGATTTTATATAATTTTTAAATTGAGGAATCGTAAACATAGTTGTCTTAACAAAGACTATTTTCGTTCTAAATCACAAATTGTTAACACTGATGCAAACATAGTTGTCTAACAAAGACTATTTTCGTTCTAAATCAAAAATGTTTAACACTGATGTAAGCATAGTTGTCTAACAAAGAATATTTTCGTTCTAAATCACAAATGTTTACCACTGATGTAAACATGGTTGTCCTAAATCACTAATTTTAACACTGTGATGTATCAAATATAGACTTAGGTCACAAGCTTGTTTTGAAAAAAAAAAAATTGTATGATTTTATTTTTATAAAAGTCATTTACTGTTAGATGGTTCCTTCCTTTCGTATATAAAAGGACAAATAATGACGTATAACGATAATTTCTGCCGTCAACTCTGGACCGACCGCAGAAATTAACATTGTAGAATATTACATGTTGGAACAACGATTTGTTGCTTCCTTTAAAAGTAACAATTTTTTTCGGCTGCAAGATTTTTAAATTTTAGAAAGGAAAAATCATAAAATAAATGTCATCTTTTTAGTCCAAAACAGCAGAAATTACCGGTTTTACGGTAATTGATATTACATCAAGAAGATGATAGGTTAAAGTTTAGACGACATATATGTATGTCAACATCAAATTATTTTTCTTCTGACTTTTTTGTCAGTCAGTTAGAGATAATATATATAAAAAAAAAATCATGTATTTTTATCTATCGATCATTTGTACAGTTTTCCTTTTGATCTTTACATGTGATAATATATATTTTCAACCAACTAGTGAC
>MJUT01019148.1:24184-48468 GCA_002080005.1 Gigantidas platifrons | reverse complement strand
GCCTGACGAAGTTCTGGTAATGTGATGGGTTTATGAGGCCTTTGTCGAACACGACGGTCAAGTACATCCCAGATGAGTTCGATAGGATTGAGGTTTGGTGATTTTGAAGGCCAAGGCAAGACATCGATTTTCCGTTGCTGAAGAAAAGCCTGAGTAAGTCTTGCCATGTGCGGTCTTGCATTATCCTGCTGAAATGTAATGCCTGGTCCATTGTGGTTAAGAAAATTCACAACCTCCACGGCAAGAATATTGTCTCTATACCTTGCAGCGGTCAATGTACCATCAATAAAAAACCAGATTAGTCCTTTTACGCGAGGTTATCCCTGACCATGCCATTACACTTCCGCCTCCAAATCTGTCCCTTTCTTGAACACAACAGTCCGCGTATCTTTCATTTTGTCTGCGATAAACCCTTGCACGACCATCCGAATGAGATAAATTGAATCGGGATTCATCCGAAAACAATACATGACTCCATTCGTTGTTGAGTCTCCAACGTAATCGTGCTCGACACCATCTTAGACGTTCCTGTCTATGTATATTAGTCAATATCAAGCCTTTGTATGGGCGCCGTGGGTGCAAACCATTGCATTTTGGCATTCAGTCTCTTTCGGATGGTTCGCGCACTGACACGTCGACCCTGAACATTGGTCGATGACGTTGCTGGCAGGAACCGATCACGTAAGTGACGGAGACGGATGAATCTGTCATCTGCAGGAGACGTTACTTTTGGGCGTCCGGATCGAGGTCGATCTTTTGTTGAACCTGTCATTTGAAAACGTCTACGAAGACGATGAATGGCCAAGCGTTTACAACCCAAAGTTCTTGCGACGGCGGTAACGTTCATGTTTGCTTGGAGCATGCATATTGCACGTTCTTTTAATTCTTGTGAAAGTCGAGGCATTCTGCTTAGTCATCAGGTTAATTCAGGTGAACTTTCAATTTGCCATAGATTTGTTTTGTTGACAACAATAAAGTTGTCTCATTATCGATGGCGGTAAAAGTTGCACGTGCAAAAGTGGTAAAAGCATACCTTGATTGTCTACGTCGTTAAGCGATGCGTACAGGTAAAAAATCAATAACCAAAATTAATCAGTCGCCCAGGTAAGTATAGGTACTAAATATCATAAAGAAATTCAAATAAATAAAATAGAGAAATAAAAAAAAATAAGTGTAACCTTTCTTTTGTCCACTAGTATATTATTTTAGAGTAATTTATATTCAATTATATAATGCACTATATTATGTATTGTTAATATGTAAATATAAATATATAAGTTTCATTATAAATGTGCATATTTTCGTGATTTTATATAATTTTTAAATTGAGGAATCGTAAACATAGTTATCTTATTAAGGAATATTTTTGTCCTAAATCACAATTTTTTAACACTGATGCAAACATAGTTGTCTAACAAAGACTATTTTCGTTCTAAATCACAAATGTTTAACACTGATGTAAACATGGCTGTCTAACAAAAACTATTTTTGTCCTAAATCACTAATTGTTAACAGTGATGTAAACATAGTTGTCTAACAAAAACAATTTTTGTCCTAAATCACAAATTTTAACACTGTGATGTATCAAATATAGACTTAGGTCACAAGCTTGTTTTGAAAAAAAAAAATTGTATGATTTTATTTTTATAAAAGTCATTTACTGTTAAATGGTTCCTTCCTTTCGTATATAAAAGGACAAATAATGACGTATAACGATAATTTCTGCCGTCAACTCTGGACCGACCGCAGAAATTAACATTGTAGAATATTATATGTTGGAACAACAATTTGTTGCTTCCTTTCAAATTAACAATTTTTTTCGGCTGCAAGATTTTTTAATTTTCGAAAGGAAAAATCATAAAATAAATTTCATCTTTTTAGTCCAAAACAGCAGAAATTACCGGTTTTACGGAAATTTATATTACATCAAGAAGATGATATGTTAAAGTTTAGACGACATATATGTATGTCAACTTCAAATTATTTTTCTTCTGACTTTTTTGTCAGTCAGTTAGAGATAATATATATATAAAAAAATCATGTATTTTTATCTATCGATCATTTGTACATTTTTCCTTTTGATCTTTACATGTGATAATATATATTTTCAACCAACTAGTGACGTTACCAAATCCACGATAAATATACTATCGTGAATATGTTTTGCCCGAAATGGGCTTGTCATCACATGTCACATTTCAGGATTCATCATTGATGCAATATTGCTCTGAAAAATTCATTCTCGCAAAATATCTCGAAAGATAGTATATAAATTCCAACAATTCCTCCAAAAATATATTAATAAGGAACCTGATATCATATTGTAATTCCATTGTTATAGATTTTTATCATTGTATATAATTTATTGTTATATTGTTTTTTTTACATTTTGTAAAAAAAATTTCACATTGTGGTTGCTTTTAATGTTGATCATTATAATATCTAAATAAGTAGTATAATGTGCACAAAACTATCCATATTGTCTAAATAAGTAGTATACTGTGCGCACAAAATGTCCATATTGTCTAAATAAGTAGTACAATGTGCGCACAACTATCCATATTGTCTAAATAATTAGTATACTATGCGCACAACTATCTATATTGTCTAAATAAGTAGCATACTGTGCGCAAAACTATCCATATTGTCTAAATAAATAGTATACTGTGCGCACAACTATCCATATTGTCTAAATAAGTAGTATACTATGCGCACAACTATCTATATTGTCTAAATAAGTAGTATATTGTGCGCAAAACTATCCATATTGTCTAAATAAGTAGTATACTATGCGCACAACTATCCATATTGTCTAAATAAGTAATATATTGTGAACTAATTGACCAATATGTGATATATATTTTCTACATGTTGACCATTGAAAATGATAAATAGTATACTGTTTATAAGTAGAATTGTGCAAAGAAATTTGATATTTTAACTGGGAATTTTGTCATATTGATACTGTTCTACCATGGTAAAAATTAAAACAAAACCATGCGCAAATTATTTTGGCTCTAACTCCATGTAGACATTTTTCTGACGAGGAACATATTTTATGTCTATATCGCGAGGTGCATATTTTACAAATTAAAACGATTCTCGGTAATGAGAAAATTAATGAAATAAAAGGATCTATTTCAGTTATATCGTGATGGTCAGTTTTATTGGTGGAGGAAAACGGAGTAGGCGGAGAAAACCATCGACCTGCCGCAAGTCACTGACCAGCATTATGTTGCATCGAGTACACCTCACCTGAGTTGGATTCGAAATCACAACTTCAGTGGTGACAAACACTGATTGCATAAGTTGTTATGAATCCAACTACCATACGACCACAACCACGACGGTCCCCTCCATTCCAAGGAAACACCCGAATATAGAAAATATAACTCCGAGGTGTAGACGAAGGACATAGTTTCTCCGCTGTGGATAGGCGCTCTTTGAACGGGTCGTCCGCTATTGGTGAGGAACGATTCACCTACACAACTCTTCATTAAGATAGACAATGTCACTCTCCCTCTACATTAAATAGCTTGCAACAACATTTTTTTTCATAATTGACACCTGTTTGTTAAAATACCGCTGATTTGTCAACCCCTCCCCGCCCCTTTTCGCCGGACTATTTGGGCCATCGTTGTAGATTTTCATCAACCTAAGCAATCAGTACCTATCCCACTAAAGTTGTGAATGCGAACCTCGTTCAGGCGAGGTGTACTCGATATAACATTATGTGATAAAGTTTGTTAGCGACTTATTGCAGGACTGAAATATTGTTGAAAGTGGCGTTAAGCACTTTAAACCAAAACTTTGAATATTGTATTGTTTGTAAATGGATGCGTATAGCTAAAATAATATTCACTTTTAAACTGTAACCCTGTGATTTATTTGTGTGGTGTTGGTTGAATTTATTGTTGATTTTTAACATTGTAATAATAACATTTTAAATTGTGATTTTTTGTACATTGTAATAATAACATTTTAAATTGTGATTTTTTGTACATTGTAATAAAATTATTGCAGACAAAAAAAAATGTAGACTGGTTTGTACGTCGCGTTGTTATATTCCACTTTATCCTATAGTATATGTAAAATATGTATTTTAGGTGTGAATAAATTGTATTCTATCAATCAAGATCTGAAAGGGAAGTTATAGCTTAATTATTATGCAAAATTATTATTACAGTTTATACAGAAATATTTTTATATACATTGAGTGACATTGTTGTGTTCGATAGGAGATAATAAATATAAATATTGTAATCATCAATGGGAGATGTATTTAGCTTAGTTCTGTTTTGTTGTATATGTTGTATTTATGATTGTTCAATGTTTGGACTTGTAATCAATACAATTATTAGTATTATTATTATATTATAACAAGGGTAAATGTCATGGTGTTTAGCGCCACTTTCAACAATATTTCATTTATATAGCGACGGCCAGTTTAATTGGTGCATCAAACCAGCGTACACAGAGAAAACCAACGACCTGCCAGAAGTCACTGACAAACTTTATCACATCTGGTTGTACAGAGGACACATCGAGTAAGCGAGATTCGAACTCACAACGTTAGTGGTGATAGTCACTGATTGTAAAGATATTTGTAAATACAGCTACCATACGATCACGACCACGACGGTCCCTATATATCATAACACAACCACATCGATGGTGAAATGGTAACATGCTCTCCTCGAGTGTGGTAGATCGTGGGTTAAAGTCTCGTTCGGCTCAAACCAAACACTATTGGCTATAAGGTTTGGCTGATTCTCCGTTAAGCACGCAGATATAAGGAGTTAAAGCAAAGACGAGTTTGAATAGGGGTAATCAGAATCAGTAAAACGATGAAGGACAACATCGTGGCCAAAGGAAAAAAGACCACCAACCTCATTAAAAACCGCGGGTGGACTCAGATGTTTCGGAAGAGTAGATGTTTTCTGCTCCACTAGTGGCATCCGTCGTGTTCCTCTAGATACAAACCTGGTGATAAGCCGTAAAAGAGGAAAGGGTCGGGCATTGTTTACGACAAGCGGAACATATCCGTGTTCACTGGTGACACAGATATTCCATAACGATTATCCAAGTCATGGTGGTGACCGTAAAGCTTTCAAAGTGATGACTTCACCTTAACTAGTAGGAATCCTTGGTTCAGTAGCTTCCTTCTTAGCAGTAACCCTATATCCAAGAGATCATGATAGGAACCACACTCCCTGTAATATCGTATCAACTGAGAGAGATATGCTTCATTGTCAGGTACTGCTACATAACAATAGAATTTTCACAATGGCAATATTAAAATCATCTCTTTTGTCTTAAAGGTTCGTTCTTAAGCGGCTTCGCTGTCAATTTCTAGACGCAGGTGAAGGTATGGTGTCNAATTCGAGTTTTTTTGTGAAATTTGCAATGTTCGCCAAATATCCAAATTAGCCCTATTGCTTGTAGGAAGGATCATGTCTTATTTACGTTATTCGTGTTCGTTTGTGTATAGTGGTGTCGAACACATCTTCATGTGTTGTGTTTTGTTTTTCTCGGTCTTGTGTACCCATTGTTGCCAATTTCTCTGGATTGTCCTATTTTGATTGCCCCTTCGGTATTCCCTAACGTTTATTTAGCAAACATTGGTTCGACTCTTCTATATTTTTCATCTCCTAATGAAAAGCAACAAGCAACAATATAATTATATAATTTAAAATAAATTTAAATATACAACTTATTTTATTATAAAAGAGGAATAACTCTAAGAGAACTAATTTAATTATGACAATTGAAATCAAGATTTCGGTTGAACAATAACTAGTCTGGATTTAGAGGGTGTATGGTGTTTAACGCCACTTTCAACAACATTTTATATATATTGTGACGGTCAGTTTTATTGGGGGCGGAAACAAGAATACCCGGAGAAAACCAACGACCTGCCGCAAGTCACTGACAAACTCACACTATGTTACACTGAGTACACCTCTCCATGAGTAGGATTCAAACTCACAACGTTAGTGATGATAGGTACTGATTGAAGGTAGTTGTAACTCCAACTACCATACGATCATGACCACCACAGCCCTGCTTGCTGCAGGAGGACTAGAATATAATTAATAAGAGACGGTACGTTTTGCCTTGCAACGAGCTGCCAACGATCTTTCAGAACAAAGCTGATATCCAGTAGGAACAAGCTTCTTGTTTTCGTTCTCTATATATGCAGTCGATTAAAATTTTAAAATGATATGTGTGTAGTCTCTTCTTGTTTTATTATGGCGATACTCTAACATTTAACAACATTCTCTTTAGGAAAAGGTCATGTGACCTTTCATTCATTTCTCATCGTCCAATCATTGAAAGACCGTGGACTACACGGTCTCCGTGTGTGTTAGATTTTAAAATATGAACCTAACGTGACCTCATACCGGATGTCGTTAAATGTTATTGTATCGCCCCAAAAATAATGATAATATATATACAATGTACATATATATATATATATATATACTTTTACAGTATTTTTACTATATAAATTAACAGTCATAGATTTGCTAATTTCCCCTAAAAGACTATTTCCCCGGAAGTGAACTATTTCCCTATCCGCATTTTTGTACGTTCATATTTCCCGGTTTTTTTAAATCCTTGAAATTATTGAAAGTTTCAGAATCCAACTGTTCACTTCAAGATGCAAGCACAGCATATCAGAAATTAGCCCTGTTCCTGTGGTCAACTAAAGCAGATGTTTCCAATTTTGTTTGTGGAACTCACCACCCCTTTGCAGATTATGTGAAAGAAGACCATATCTTAGAAACTCAATGAGAAATTAGACTTCACAGTTGCATCTGTTTTACAACCACTATTTTCAACATGGGAACCTATATTACAAAAATCAGCATCACAACATCTGAAAGGGGGTGAATTTGCTAATGTTGAAGATCCGTTAGAAGAGACTACAAAATCTGTTCCAAGGCATGATAAGTTCCCTGAGAGAGTTTTCGCACTTTTAGATGCACTCACCAGATTTAAACCTGTAGTCTCTGTCCTATGCAATTAAGACTTTATTCTGTTTTCTTTGAATAAAACATATGACTGGCTAAATACTTTAGATATAGATATAAAGCATGATATCATCAATAAAGCTAGAACTGGTGGAAGAGACTTGCGACAAAAGTATAAAGAGAGATCCAAAGAAATAGAACTGATTCGACAGCAGTCCTTAAAACAGAAAAGAGCTGAAAATTGCCACCAAAACGTGAGAAAAAAGACACAAATCTGAAATGTAGTACAGGAACACAGACAATTTCAGCTGGGGAAATTATGATCAAAAACGGGTATACGGAAAATTTTAGTTGCATTGATAAGTCTTTTTGTGTAGTCATGGCTTCAGACA
This sequence comes from Gigantidas platifrons, assembly GCA_002080005.1. NCBI lineage: Eukaryota > Metazoa > Mollusca > Bivalvia > Mytilida > Modiolidae > Gigantidas > Gigantidas platifrons. The sequence continues at coordinate 41,099 of MJUT01019148.1, read as the reverse complement.
TTGATACACTGCTTTGTGAATTACGCAATTCTTCAGTGGAAAATATAACAAATTAGATGATCTTTGAATTATATTATATTAAAAAGTCAAAAAGATATAGGTATCAAGACATTGTAAATGTTTTACAAGAAGAATGTACGGTAGATCAATTCAGGGGTCGGGTTGCCAATTTAAGGAAGCTGATAAAAACTCCGAGAGGCGATGCTGCTTCTAGTTTGAAAAAAAGAACCCTTCAGAGGTTTTCCTAGTGCTTCAAAAGCTGCAACAGGGTCACAAACTCAAAGTTTATCTTCGGCATTTGAAGACATTATAACTAAAACTGAAAATGAAATCCTTCGATCAAAAAACGAATCACTTGTAGAGAGGTTGAAAAATCAGTGATCAAAAGATGGAAGAACTAACACGTATCAGAAAGTCACAGACAATAAAATTAAAACAATTGAATGCTATATTAAGCAAAAATAGAAACTCATACCAAGAGCAAAGACGGAAAAATATTGGAATTTCAAAACGACTAGTTACATTACAATCCAAAAATTCTGACGTCACCAAAATTAAACTTGCAGATCTTAATATAATTGTCAGTAAATTGAAAAATGAAAACAAGCATTTGATGGAACAGGTTGTGAACTTGAATGCAGAAAAAGCGAATCTTGAATCTAGTTTTCAGCAGAAATTCAGTGTCCTTAATGAAAGCTTATCATATACTGAATCCCTTTTAAATGATGATGTTGATAATGTATGTATATATTTGACAATGACAATTATAGTTATACTACTGAGTTTCAACTTTGTGTTATGAACTTGTTAAGTCATGGTGTAGGTGTGCACCATATTACTATTGTTATAGAAGCTTTTGCTTCTTTATGCAGAAAGGAAGTCGATAAATATCACATACCGTCAGTAAGAACTATTAACAGAATCGGAGATCAACGATTATCACGTTCTCATATGCATATGGCAGAGCAACTATCTGAAAAGCTTAACACATCTCTGATGTCAGATGAAACCAGAAAGCATGGGGAATATTACGAAATGTTTTCGGTACAGGACTCTGAAGGAAGACAGTGGGTACTTGGGTTAAAGTAATGCAGAATAAATCATCTGAAACTTTCATTGATGCTCTGAAAGTCATAACTGGTGATATCAGATTGTGGCAAAAAATATTTGGTCAGATCAAAAACACTATGTCTGATAGAGCTGCTACTGAAAAACGTTTACATGAACTTTTACAGTCTTATAGAGAAAGTATTATACCATCTATTTATTCCAATTGGAAAGAACTGTCAGCTGAAGAACAGCAGTCGTTGACTAAGTTAAATAATTTTGATTGTGGATTGCACCTATTAGTGAACTTTGCACAAGTGTCAGATAAAGTTATCTCTGACTATGAAAAATATATATTAGATATACCAATAGGAGCAGGAACAAAGGCAGAGACTACACGTTTTGTTTCTAATGAGGAAAGTGGTGTCATTCGGTTAATCAGAACAGCAAGTAAATGTTTTGCTAGGGGAGCGGACGAAATGAACGGTGCTATCGTGAATTTCGAACATTTATAAACACTAAAAGTACTGATGAGGAATACAGAGGGAAAGACAGAACCAGTTTACTTGTTTCTTTCAGAGGAAACCAGTTTAATATAATATTATATAATGCAGAAATTATTTATTATCTAAGTCAGTATATTAAAGAAAGTATTAATATGTTCACATACCACAGAACTTACTACAAAAGGCTGTTTTCTACGATATCCAAGAAAACACCTATTTGGCAATATGCAAGGCTCTTGGAATTTGTTCTAAAATTATAGCAGCTCCATTTTGGAGGATAATGGAATCAAACTGTTCACTTCAAGATGCAAGCACAGCATATCAGAAATTAGCTCTGTTCATGTCGTCAGCTAAAGCAGATGTTTCTAATTTTGTTTGTGGAACTCACCACCCCTTTACAGATTATGTTAAAGAAGACCATATCTTAGAAACTCAATGAAAAATTATACTTCACAGTTGCATCTGTTTTACAACCACTATTTTCAACATGGGAAGCTATATTGCAAAAATCAGCATCACAACATTTGAAAGGGGGTGAATTTGCTAATGTTGAAGGTCCGTTAGAAGAAACTACAAAATCTGTTCCAAGTCATAACAATTTCCCTGAGAGAGTTTCCGCACTTTTAGATGCACTCACCAGATTTAAACATGTAGTCTCTGTCCTATGCAATTAAGACTTTATTCTGTTTTCTTTGAAAAAAACATATGATTGATTACATACTGTAGATATAGATATAAAGCATGATCTCATCAATAAAGCTGGAATTGGTGGAAGAGACTTGTGACAACAGAATAAAGAGAGATCCAAAGAAAAAGAACTGATTCGACAGCAGTCCTTAAGACAGAAAAGAGCTGAAAATTGCCACCAAAACGTGAGTAAAAAGACACAAATCTGAAATGTAGTACAGGAACACAGACAATTTCAGCTTGGGAAATTATTATCAAAAACGGATATACGGAAAATGTTTAGATGCATTGATAAGTCTTTGTGAATTATGCAGTTCTTCAGTGGAAATATAACAAATGAGATGATTTTTTAATTATATTATATTGGAAAGTCAAAAAGTTATAAGTATCAAGACATTGTAAATGTTTTACAAGAAGAATGTAAAGTGGATCAATTCAGCGGTAGGGTTGCCAATTTAAGGAAGCTGATAAGAACTCCGAGAGGCGATGCTGCTTCTAGTTTTAAAAAAAAACCCTTCAGAGGTTTTCCTAGTGTTTCTAAAGCTCGAACAGGGTCACAAACTCAGAGTTTATCATCTGCATTTGAAGACATAACTAAAACTGAAATTGAAATAGTTCGATCAGAAAATGGATCACTTGTAGAGAGGTTGAAAATCAGTGATCAAAAGATGGAAGAATTAAGACGTATCAGAAAGTCACAGACAAGAAAATTAAAACAATTGAATGATACTTTAAGCAAAAATAGAAACTCATACCAAGAGTTAAGACGGAAAAATGTTGGAATTTCAAAACGACTTGTTACATTACAATCCAAAAATTCTGACGTAACCAAAATTAAACTTGCAGATCTTAAAAGAATTGTCAGTAAATTGAAAAATGAAAACAAGCATTTGATGGAACAGGTTGTGAACTTGAATGCAGAAAAAGAGAATCTTGAATCTAGTTTTCAGCAGAAATTTAATTACCTTAATGAAAGCTTATCATATACTAAATCTAAATATAATAATTAAATGATGATGTAGATAATGCATTGTATATATTTGACAATGACAATTATAGTTATACTACTGAGTTTTAACTTTGTGTTATGGACTTGTTAAGTCATGGTGTAGGTGTGAACCATCTTAATATTGTTATAGAAGCTTTTGCTTCTTTATGCAGAAAGGAAGTCGATAAATCTCACATACCGTCATTAGGAACTATTAACAGAACCGGAGATCAACGATTATTACGTTCTCATGTGCATATGGCAGAGCACCTATCTGAAAAGTTTAAAACATTTCTGATGTCAGATGAAACCAGGAAGCATGGGGACTGTTATGAAATGTTTTCGGTACAGGACTCTGAAGGAAGACAGTGGGTACTTGGGTTAAAATAAATGCATTGATGCTCTGAAAGTCATAACTGATGATATCAGTATTTCATCAAGTACAGATTGTTGCAAAAAGTACTTGGTCAGATCAAAACCACTATGTCTCATAGGGCTGCTACTGAAAACGATATCATGAATTATTACAGTCTTTTAGAGAAAGTATTATGTCATCTATTTATTCCAATTGGGAAGAACTGTCAGCTGAAGAGCTGCAGTCATTGACTAAGTTAAATAATGGTTATTGTGGATTGCACCTATTAGCGAACTTTGCACAAGTGTCAGATAAAGTTATCTCTGAATATGAAAAATATATATTAGATGTACCATTAGGTGTAGGAGCAAAAGCAGAAATTGCACGTTTTGTTTCCAATGAGGAAAGTGGTGTCATTCGGTTAATCAGAACAGCAAGTAAATGTTTTGCTAGAGAGCAGACAAAAAGAACGGGTTCTATCGTGAATTTCGAACATTTATAAACACTAATAGTATATATAAGGAATACAGTGAGAAAGACAGAACCAGTTTACTTGTTCCTTTCAGAGGAAACTGATTTAATATAATATTATATAATGCAGACATTTTTCTATTATCTAAGTCAGTATATTAAAGAACATTTTAATATGTTCACATACCACAGAACTTACTACAAAAGGCTGTTTTCTATGATATCCAAGAAAACACCTATTTGGCAATATGCAAAGCTCTTGGAATTTGTTCTAAACTTATAGCAGCACCATTTTGGAGGCTAATGGAATCAAACTGTTCACTTCAAGATGCAAGCACAGCATATAAGAAATTAGCCCTGTTCCTGTCGTCAGCTAAAACAGATGTTTCTAAATTTGTTTGTGGAACTCACCACCCCTTTGCAGATTATGTTAAAGAAGACCATATCTTAGAAACTCAATGAAAAAGTATACTTCACAGTTGCATCTGTTTTACAACCACTATTTTCAACATGGGAATCGACATTACAACAATCAGCATCACGACATCCGAAAGGGGGTGAATTTCCTATTGTTGAATGTCCTTTAGAAGAAAGTACAAAATCTGTTCCAAGGCATAACAAGTTCCCTGAGAGAGTTTTCGCACTTTTAGATGCACTCACCAGATTTAAACCTTTTGCCTCTGTTCTATGCAATGAACAATTTATTCCGTTGTCTTTGAATAAAACATATGACTGGCTAAATACTTTAGATATAGATATTTAAGCATGATATCATCAATAAAGTTAGAATTGGTGGAAGAGACTTGCGACAAATGTATAAAGAGAGATCCAAAGAAATAGAACTGATTAGACAGCAGTCCTTAAAACAGAAAAGAGATGAAATTGAGAAAAGAGAAAAAGATGTTATAAATAAGGAAGCAATTGTGAATGTGGTACAATACTTTGGATTCTGACAATACCCTGAATCAATTGAAAATAATATGAAGACACGTAAGAAAACGGCATTGAAGAAGAGAGCTCTTAAAGCTTAGTTAAGGTTTAGAAAGGCAATTCTACATCAAGAAACTATTGACCAAGTGTTAAAATTCAGCGGAAAGGAGAAAAATATTATGTGGAAACTTTAAAGGAAAATCTGACTACATTAGTAAACTTGGCACTACAGAGGAAAGAAAAGGATAATTCTAGTGAATCATTTTTTATTTCAAAAAGAAAAAAAAACATTTTCACCGAAAATGACATGAGGACCCCATACTTTAGAAGAGTTATTTCAGCTGTGCCCGGTTACCCAGAATGGATGAATGTTATTTATGATGACGATTTAGCAATTTATGTTTATAAACCTGGCGAGGAATACAGGAACGGTGATTTAGAAATAGTACCAGAGACAGAGGTGAACCTTGTTGTTTCAAGTTCTTATTTGCATGGAGTTACATTTTATAACGCTTTTTTTACAGATAGAATTCTCATGAAAATGCATTGCAGAAAATTACATAAATTCATTGAAATTAGAGTCAGCATTGATCAAATGTAAAAAAATATATAACCATTTCCAACAGGAATTATTGATGAAATATTATATTCTGGTATTTATTTTATCTTTCAAAACAATGTGTTTATATTATAAGTTTGAATTTGATTGAATTCTAAATGCACAAATTATCATAGCATTTATCTTATTTACATGTACAATTCGCACAATTTAAAGTTAAAGCTGTGAAATTTTGTATGTAATGAGTCCTTTTGACACAGTATTAGATTAATGTTTAGATTTGAAGGATCTTATTTAGTCCTAATACATCAGCACTTACAAATAAATAATGATAGCCTTTACTTTTCAGTGTAGAAAGTATAATAAATGTCGTTATATATGTGGCAAAGCTGATCCCATGTTTTCAGGTTATTCATGTTTCATTAACGGGACATTATCTATAATATGCTAATATAGTAATAACTCCCTTGTGTATTTCTAGTTAATGACAAAATTTGTTCTCTAAGCTTCGCTGGTATATGACGTATACGAGATAATCATCTTAAACCTATTAGTGGTAAGATAGTTTTATATTTCTGTATAAATAATTGAAATTTTGTCCAACTACGCAAAGGACATTATTAGCTATACGTGATAAAATGACTTCTTCGTGCGTTTCTGGGACAAAAAATGACATATTTGTAAGACTGTGTAGAACATTTTACATTTTAATGGAAAATATATAAAAAAAAATATTGTTGTGAATTTTATAGTCTAAGAACTTTCAAGACAATCAACACCACCAGAAACTGTCTAATGTGATACATTTAAAGTGGCATTATCTTCCAAATCGTAAATTTTTGTTACCTATAAAAACTTTCAGATATGATTAATGCCTTAATAAAACGTGTTTCTGTAACTTATAAATGTTATGAAATGTACGCGCATCGATCAAGAAATGGATGTCATCTTATTAATTATCGACATTGTTTACGAGTTTGTCGAATCATCATTAAATCAGTACAACAAAGCACTTATTTTTTTTTTTTTTTTTGTGAATTTGTTTTTAGACGACGTTAATTACGGACAAAGAACCATGAATGTTGGCAGTTAATAAGCGACAAAATATAAATTACTTGTTTTTACCTGTCACTAGTAAGGCCAAATGCACACGGAAAAAGCGAGGTCAAATTATTTGCTTGCAAGCAAATAAGTAATCGATGGTAATTTTCGTTCTCAAAAGGCGGAAAGTGGTTCGATAAGCTGCTTAATGTGAAATATTTACCTTTATTTCATCATTTTAAAGCTATTTACCAATTTCCAAAACATACATTTTGTTGATCAAAATCGTAGCTAATGCCCCCTTAATATAGAGACAAACCGAAATTTGCATGTTGTTTACTAATATTATTATTTAGTTTCTAATAATATATTTTGAATTATCTTATACTTGTGCAGTACTTTGAGAAAGTTAATCTGAATATGCTGTAAGCATTATTGTTTCATTAAATTGTAATTAAACATTAAATATGGTAAACCTATGCTCAGTCTTCATTCCTTAATATACAGTCCGACAAAAGTTAAGCACCGCCTGACTTGTTTCAATAATATCTTTTCTAATAATGAACTTATTTCAAATCGGTTTGCTGTTTTCGTTACCTATGCACACATACTTACCTGTGAAACAGGTTATTGATCGATTTTCATTTATGTGTATATGACAAGGAGTGTAAAGTGCCACGTGTACTTTTCAGCATTTGTGTTTGCGAACGAAAGCTGATTTTTTTTGTGTAGAGTTTTAAGTTTCATTTTCTATTGGTTTGGTATGGTGCGGCGAAAATTAATTATACCAGAAAGGTGACAAGCTGTTGGTATGCATAACGGCTGTTTTAGCTATAGAAGGGTGGCAGACCACATCAGGGTTAACCATTCCATCATTGTACGACTGATGCAGCGTTTTCGTCAAAGGGGGAATGTTACTGACCGACCACGTGCAGGTAGACCTCGCAAAACGACGCCGAGAGAGGACCGGCTCATATCCAGACGGGCGCGGTAACTGCCGTTTACGCGAATTTACATCACTTTAAAAACTGTTTTGGATCTTTAAAACTACTTCTTGTGATCTAATCGTAGAATGTATGGTGTTTAACGCCACGTTCAACAATATTTCAGTTATATCGTGGAGGTCAGTTTTATTGGTGGAAAAAACCGGAGGACCCGGCCTGTCGCAAGTCACCGACAAACTTGATCACATAATATAGGATCGAGTACACCTCGCGATGAGCGGGATTCGAACTTACAACTTTAGTGGTGATATGCACTGATTGCACAGGTAGTTGTACCATACGATGACGACCACGACTGTCTCTAATGTAGACGTCATCAGCGTGGAATGCGGGAGAACTTCCATAAGGTCTTCGTAAATACGTACCAAATGTCATTAGGGGAATAGTTAAAAGTAGTATTTTATGCTTTCATGGGGGAACAGTTCAAAGAAATAGTGTATACATTCATTTCATATTGCGTGGGACTGTAGCATAAAAATAATTACACTTCTGGCCACATTTTCCTCCACCAAAAAAAAACGGGTGTAGAATAATAGTTGCGTATTCTGACAGTACTAAATAAACGCTAAAGAATACAGAACGGGCAATCAAAAATGGATAATCCAGAGAAACTGGCCAGATATGGTACATATGACGAAAACAAACACAAGCAAAAACATAACACGGACCCCACCAAAAACAGGGCTGAAGTCAGGTAGTCAGGTGCTTGCGAATGGTCAGCAGTTTATGTTTCTTATATGACATCCGCCGTGTTACTCGTGTATACAGTCAAGTCCGGTAAAAGTCTTGGCAGTGATAGAGGAAAGAAAACATCAACGTAAAAAGTGAAAGATCCATTGTCATTTGAGATATGGATATTTTTAACGGTCAACTAGATTGTGATGACAACAGTAGAATTTTTAGCGATCACTTCAACTTTGGAGTAGCGTAGCCTTGTTCGAGTAGCTTCTGCGTCAGTAACGGAGATCTGTTCAGAGAATCACTGTTCTGGGCACAAGCTATAGAATAACGTATGAGTTCTGAAATGTGAACTCCATATGCTGGTGATGCTGGAATATTGCTACTAATGAAGGGACAGTTGACTATTGGAGAAGTGAAGTCGTAGAGTTTTTTCTTTTTTATGTATCTTCCTCTGTCGTCGATTTCAAGGTGAAGGTCAAGATAAGAAGAAGCATTTTGGGTAACAGTAGTATCCTTTACTTCAAACTCATTTGGATGGATGCGATGTAGATAATCATCGAATTGTTCAGTGATAGTACATAGTCTATATAGCGGAAGCTGGAATTGAAGGTCTGGGCTAATTATTTATATGAATATAATGTGTGTATATTATCAGTAATTAATTTGGACATAATCCTTTTGACCTGACCGACGAATATTGTCAGTGCAAATTAATAACTCGGTCAGTGCTACGTCAATCGCAGATGACCTTACCGTTAAAAAAAATGTACGTTTTGAAGGTTTCGTACTATCGGACTCGATGTTGTACTAAAGATAATGTCTGTCTCAACCCTGATAACTGCCGTTATTCTATATCTATATTATAGATAATACAGTCAAATATGTAGTAAGAGGTCACCGTTAGGACAAAGAAAAAGTGATCTTTAAAGACGGGTGAACTCTTAAAAGAGGACCAATTCATATGAAAATTGTCTATGACAGGAAAAGAACAAAGATGACCTTTTAATTCATGTGACTGCTTGACTGTATATTTAATATAGCTAAGATTACTATCTCTATATTCATGAATAAAATTGCACTTACAAGAACATGTTGCTTATCAATATATATAATCAATAGCGAAAAACAGGTTGTTCTTTAAATTTGAGCCTCGGCATCGTTTTTTTTTATATTTAAAATCCAGATCTAATTAAATTGTAAGCTATTTTACATGTCAATTAAATTTCAAGTGTCAAGTTGTGTTGTGCTAATCATACTGTATGTTAGTAATATATATCTTAATTATCTAATAATCAATTATTAACAAAAACGTAGATATCTAAATTAGTACCACTTGAACAAACAAAACAGAACAGGTTTGTTATCCAATCATTATTTAGATTCGTGGGTTAGTTGTGGTGATGTAGCACAACATTATGTAACCTCATTCTGGATTAAAGCATCACAATCAGTTCGTTATGGATTAAACCATTGCAACGCACTCGTTCTGGATGAAATCATATACGCGTAGAAATATGTTGACGATTCGATGGACTTTGTGTTTAATGTTATCAACTATTGAAGGTAAGCTATGTTCTGTATCGGTCATGTAATGGTGAACGTGCTCGTCCCGAGTGCGGCAAATATTGCATTTGAATCCCTGTCGGGTCAAGCCAAAGATTATAAAATTGGAATTCGCTGCTTCTCGGATAAAAACGGTACATGAAGAAAAAAAGAGCAAAGACTGGTTGGTTTGGAATCAGGAAATTATGTCCGAGTGGATTGGCATGTTGTTTTCGTGAAATAGTATTGTAAAAATCAAACTGAACGTGTTGGTCTTGTACAAAGCCGACATAATCAGAATGGGACTTTTTTCTCGCCGTGATATAGCTGAAAAATTGTCAGTTGGCGTTAAACAACAATCATTCACTCGATAACTTGGCTTGATTTTATTTAATACTGAATGCAAGATATTATCTCTAAATATACATGTATAGTGGTCACTTAATTTGACCCTTTTGGGAGGGGTGTTTTCTTTTTTTTTCTTTTTTTCTTTTGTTTTGTTTTGATTTGTTTTGTTTTTTTCTTTTTGCAAAATGATTAACCTTATGAGCAAGAAAATACTTTGCTATTCTATATGGTCGCATATTTGGACGATATTTATTTTTTTTATTCTTCGTCCAATTTTGATCCCTTTTTGTTTGAATTGATTGTGTTGAGAGTTTGTCCACATATACCTCTACCTATTATGGTGTCCGAGATAAACTCTACTGAAAGGGGCCAACAAGTGCCAAATTCCGAAAATTGCATTTTCTCATTCGTCATCCAATTTAAATGCAGTTTTTTTATACATGCTTTAAAAATTTGGTGGAATAACTGGAAAAGTGAGAACAATAAATACAGTGATATGCGAAAAACAAAATAAAATTTTTAACAATGGAAATAAGTAGAAGCTTAAATTGTAACCAAAGCAAAAAAGAAAGCGATAGTTGAGAAAGGCAATTCGATAAATTAAAACTAACAGCGCATAAAACTGATGAAATAAGCGCACAAATATAGCAAATAGGAGGCTTAGTTAAAAACTACTATAGTAAAGAACAGAGGCAGCGAAAATTAGATCTCGCGTTAAATTGACGGAAGAATAGATAAAATCAAGGAGATATTTCTTTAACCTTGAAAAAAGCGGCGCCAAGAAAAGTTATTTTTAGAATTATGACGTCAGATGGTAATAATAAGTATGACATTGACTCGATAATGAATGAGCAGGGTTTTTTCTTACTCCAACTTTTTCAATGAGAGGGGTGGGATGAAAATAGTGCACATGAACTTACAAGGTATATTGTTAATAAATTGGACAATAACGAAAAAGAGATGTTTCCCAAAGATATTTTCTTAGATGAAATTAGTAAAGTTATTAAAATAATGAAAGCAAATAAATATGTGATTAAGAATTCGTTGCTCCTTATATACTAATTTAATTATATTCTAGAGTTTTCCAAAAGGTGTGACCTTGTTTACAAACATAAACAATATGTAGAAATATCTAGAACATATCAAAATGCAAGGTCAAAATTAAAAACTTGTAAACAACTTGACATATTTTTGATAACCTATGTGCACTGATGATGTAATATTATCAACAACACAAAATATTCTCATGAATAACATAATATCTCATATTTATTTTTATGCATAATATATATAACATACTCTTTTCTTCTTTCTATGTTCTAAAGCATTGATAGCAGAAGAGAAATTAATTCACGTTGAGACTCCAGGATCGTACCAACAAGTACCACTTTCTGAATTTTGTATCACACCATCCGAAGACCAAACTTTAAAGTTTGATGTCAAAGCAGGATTTGACGCAATTACACAGTTATTTACAGATTCCGGTTTTTTTTACGAGATAGTGATTGGTGGAAACATCAATCGTGTGGCTATTATAAGACGAAGGAGCTCTGGAATACCTGAAGACAAACAATATATCTTTGTAGGTCTGTATAAGACTAGCATAAGTGTACTGTTCCCGGAAATGGGACTTTATTTTTCCGTCATTGTTTTTATCTTATTATACTCAACACATTTTCAGACTTAAAAACTTATGTTTTCCTATTTTTTCGGGATCGCTGCGTTACATTTGCACATAGACAACGTTTTAATTGTTCTTTTTTTCTGACAAAACTAGAAAGGAATCCTGGAATATATAAAATATAAACTATTTTCTCAGTTGTGGGATGCATTAAACCTTTAGAAAATATCGTTGTTTTTTTTTTTTGTGGAAATCGTAACGGAAATCACAACACAGAACTCAGAACTTTAAGATACATAATGAGACAACACAAAACACTAAAAATATAGTAACACGGACCCCACGAAAAGACCGGGATGAACGCTTCCGAAATAGGCGAACACATTATAGTGCTAATAGAATTGTACTTAACAGTTGATTGTATTTTTTATTATTATTATTAAATATGACACTTGTCAATGCTTGCTGAAACTTTACAAGACGCGGCGGGTACCACTAGTGGAACAGGACCTGCTTACCCATCAATAGTACCTGAGTTCACCTTCTGTTTCTAGTGGGGTTCGCGTTGCTCGATCATTAGTTTTCTGTGTATTGTTTTGTAGATTGTTCTTCTGTCTTGTTTTCTTTGGTCATTATATTGTCTGTCTGTCTTCTATTTACGGCTTATTATTACCCTTTGGTCTACAAACATTTTTGTTTATATTTCTGTTGTTTATTTAAGATAATCTTTTAAATGCGGACGAGTACAGACAGTTTTGGATCAGCTGGAAGGACGGACATATTAAAGCAGGCAGGGGTCTTGAAGAAAATGACGAAGCAACCGTGTTTGTAGAATGGACTGATAGCGATCCTTTATATATTACATCGTTGTCTGTCTGTTCTTACCTTAAGAGTCAATTCATTATACATATAAAAAAAGGTGAGTCTATATACCAGATGTTCCGTAACGGTTAACCAAGTCATGTTGGCCACCGTACAACTTTCGAAGTGATGACTTCAACTTATCACTGGGTTTCTTGTTAGCAGCAACTCTCTATCAAGGAAATGCTGATAGGAACCACATGCTCTGAAATATCGTATCAACTGAGAGATGCATACTCCATATGCAGACGCTGCTGGAATGTTGCTTCATACATATTGAAAATTCACAATGCGAAAATTGAAATCATCTCTTCTGTCGTAAAGTTGCGTTCTTAACCGCTCCTGAAATACTGCGTGTAGGAGAGAAAGAATAATAAGCACTAATTTGTATGTGCCAATTTTACGGTCTGTGTTTAGACCAAACCGTATATTAAACACATAATATTTTATACTCGATGCTAACACCCTGACCATAACAATATCCAGTCCTCACAACTGAATTAACATAACGGTTTTGCGAAGGTGATGACAATTTCTTTATTTTACCGTTCAGTGTGCTACATGACAGGGTTAACATATAACTAACATTGGAAAACACTTAAACCTGGACGGCTGATTTCACTGAAAGGGCAGGTTTGGACCCATAAAACAAGTTTAACTCCGCCACTTTTCATTGTACCAAACCTGGAATGTAAGCAGAAATGTATAATATGCTATAAATATCGATTTTGTTTCTTTCTTTGGTTTTTTTTATTGGATTTTGAAACTGTTACGACAATTTTTGTTTTCTTGACTTTTCGAACTGTTCCGACATTGGGGTATTTTTTGTTTTCCAGTTTATTTCTACAATTTTTCTTTTGAACTTTGGAAACGTTCCCACACAGTGTGGTATTTTTGTGCTTATTTTTTTCATTATTATTATCTTACGTCTCTGTTTTAGAAAATCTGATGTGGTACAATGGATCATTAGGCCAGCGTGTAGATGTTGGGATACTCGGTGTTTTGACTGTAAAATCCGCGATTGACTGTGCAAGAAAATGTCAACAACATATTAACTGTAACAACTTTAACTTTAGACGAATTAATATGAAATGTGAACTTGTAGGAGCTCGTAAAACAGATGCAAAGACCAATGTAAATTATGATGTATATTCACAATGTTAAATGCTTTTGTTTATTTTATATCATTTTGTAGTCATTATCAACCTAGAAAGAGATACTGTGAATTTATTTAAGGGAACATTTGCATTTTCGTGGATATATAAATTTGTGGACTGCCTGATGTCCTAATGTCAGTATTTATATAGTTGTAATGAAGACGATTCGCCGAAAGGTATTAATTATAAGTTTTTTAAAAACTCCTTACAACTGGAAGATCATTTTGAATCGGGCACCAAAATAGGTCCTTGATTTCTGCAGATTTAGAACCACAAATCATATGTTACCAATTGAGTAGGAAAGATGGAGTAACATTGATAAAAAATAATCGGATAATCTCTCTGTGCAATGATGATATAGGAGATGAATTCCATTATATTTTACAGTGTCAATATTCTAATCTTAGTCGAAAATTGTAACTATCAAAGTGTTGATTTCATGCGAATTTATTTAAATGCAAAAATCTTATGACTTTAAAAACCAAAGCTGAACTCACCAAATTATGCAAAATTATAAAGATAATAGACAAAGATATTTGCGATCCAGGCTGAAGCATTCTAACCATTATTTATCTCCTGTAGTTGTAAATATTGTAAATACTACTTAATGTGTACTTCTCTATACCTATGTATATGATCTATTGAGAAATAGGAGATGTCATGGTTATGATCATTTGATAGATGGATTTACAACTACCTGTGCAGTCAGTGTCTATCACCACTAAAGTGAGTTCGAATCCCGAGGTGTACTCGATACAACATTATATGATAAAGTTTGTCAGTGAATTGCGACAGGTCGGTGGTTTACTCCGGGTACTCTGATTCCCTCCACCAATCAAACTGACCACCGCGGTATAACTGAAATCTTATTGAAAGTGGTGTAAACATAATAAACCAACCAACCATCTATTGAGAAATAAAGACATATAGAAACCAACGGATGGAATTCCATGAATTATTTTTTTTTTAAATGCAATTGATGTTAAATAATGAATATTATTTGACAACCAATAAATACATATTCTATTAATACCTTTAACAACTTCTATTATCTCGGTATTAATTTTACCAAAACTGGCAATTTCAATCTGGCAAAAAAATGTTTAGTGGATAAAGCAGTTGTTTCTATGTATGAAGTACTGAAATTAGGAAGTAAACACAACTTATCAATAAAATGTCTATTGGGTCTTTTCGAAAAAATGGTTAAACCAATTTTACTTTATGGCTGCGAAATATGGGGATTTGGAAACAATGACGTGTTAGAAAAAGTACACTTAAAATTTTGTAACATGATTTTGAACCTCAAGACGTCTTCTCCAAGTTATATGATATATGGTGAATTAGGTAGATATCCAGTCGAAATCGACATTAATATTAAAATTATTTCTTTTTGGGCAAAATTATTTGCGGAAAACAATCCAAGATATCTGTATGCATAGTTTATCACACCATTTGTATTCGCAACAAAATTACGATATTAAATGGATAAAATCTTTGGAAAAAAATATTAAACGAAACTGGTTTTTCTAATATATGGCAAACACAAACTTTGAAAAGCATCGAGTGGCTAAAACAAAGTATAAACCATACATTGTTAGACCAGTTTTTACAGGATTGGAATTCAACAGTCCATAATTCCCCTAAAGCATTTAATTATAGAATTTTGAAAACTGTTTTTAAATTTGAAGAATATTTTAATATTTTAGATGAACATAATTCCCTTCTTTTATGTAAATTTAGAGCTACAAATCATAAATTTCCCATAGAAAAGGGAAGATGGAGTAATATTCAGAGGGAAAATCGCTATTGCGAACTTTGTCAAAAAAATCAAATTGGAGACGAATATCATTACATATTTGAATGTACTAATTTAAGCGAAAAACGTACTAAACTACTTCAAAAACATCTAATTGAACGTCCCAATATAATAAAATTCAAATATTTAATGACTATTGAACAGAAACCAATCCTGCAAAAACTATGTAAATTTATTAGATATATAAATATGATAGTTTGTCCTCCCGGCTAATTCCATCTGTCGATTTACTGTATTTGTATATATTATATATAGTTTAATCTGCTCATATATTTATGTGTAACTTCTCTGTATATGTGTTTTGCACTGTCAGTTTGAGAAATAAAGATATACATGAGAAATATAGTGGTGTCCAACACATATTGCGTTGTGTTTGTGTTTTTTGTCTTGGTCTTGTTTATCCTGTGTAGACAGTTTCTCTGCGTTGTCCCTTCGGTATTCTCTAACACTTATTTACCTACAGATCAATATTAAAAAATCTCCTTGATGTTACTCAAATGCAATATTTTATTATACATTAAGAAGCTTCTTTTGCGATATAGGGATATATAGATTATCTTGTTATTATTATTTCAAAGATATATTATTTTGTCGTTTCATAAATGTGACCAGCCATGAGATTTTCAGGCTTATGGAGGTACCTGGAGAAAAATGAGGTTTTTGCATTTTCATGGAGGTTATATTGATACAAAACACCCTGCCAAATTATTTTGATTGATTCTGCAAAATAAGGGAATTATGGCCATTTCTGTAATTTTCGAAATTTCGAAACTTTAATTTTCTGTTATCTATATTGATCAAATATTCATTGATTCACTGATTACGTTTTATAACCTCTTTACATAAGTTTCTACATTTTTAGCATTTTCGCTGTAATCTACAGTTTTTTGTAAAAAAAAATAGACATTAACCCTGCATAGAAAATAATATATTTTGGTTGCCATGGTAACCTACAGTAAATAAAAGCAAAACATACAACTCCAATATTTTCAACTTTCTGGACTCAAAGTGCTATGATGGATTTTCACAATTATTATTGTTTGTTTATTGAGGTTTAAAATCATTTTAACACCTTACTAATCATCATACATTGCAATTAATTTAATATTTGGAGAAAGCCATAGTGCCTGGACTGGAGAAAACCATAATCTGATAATGCTAATCATTTGTTTCATGGAATTTCAAAGTGATATGAACAAAATATACTTCAACAAGTTTATAGTATCAGTTTGCACATATCTTATGTTCAGCTTCCTTTGAATTAGACATATTATATACAATATAAGAGCATGTACAAATGT
>MJUT01019138.1:251639-262755 GCA_002080005.1 Gigantidas platifrons | reverse complement strand
ATCGTAAGAGGACATGTTTGGGTCAATAAAACTAGTTTATCCTCGTCGTTCTCCACGTACAATAGCATTAAAACATTTGATTTCTCTATTTTCCACACAAATCTAAGAGCTAGATTAAAAGAATAATATCGACTGCGTTTCATAAACTAGAATGACCAAATGTACCTTGTTTTAGAAAGAGATACATCTTGTTTTGTAAAACAAAAAACCCAGTTTGATGTTATCGAAAAGTTCTCTGCAACTGACATCATCGAAATGCTCGCGATTTTGATTAACAACATACATGTTATGTTTCGAGGACGTATTTTTCAACAGACAGTCGGCATTCCTATGATACAAACTGTGCCCCTCTTCTCATCGACTTATTCCTTTATTCGTATAAGGAAGATTTCATACAGGGGCTTCTCAAGAAACACGAAAAGAAACTGATGCGATCCCTTAATTTCACCTTCGATATATCAATGACATCCTTTCACTAAATAATTGGTAGTTTTGTGAATTACATCTACTTAGTATCACATTGAGCTTGAAATGTATGATACCATATATATATATATATAAAGCTAGGTATGCTTCATACCTTGATCTATGCTTAGAAATTGCCAGTGATGTCCGGTTAAGACCCAAAAAAAACAGATGATTTCAATTTTCCAATTGTGATCTCTCCGTTTATATGTAGCAACATTCCAGCAGCATCTGTATTTGGAGTATATAAATGTATCTCTCAGTTGAAACGCTATTCCAGAGTTTGCGTTTCCTATCACAAATTTCTTGATATAGTGTTGCTGCTTATATGGAAGGGTTCCTAGTGGTTACGTTGAAGTCTTCACTTCGAACGTTTTACTGTAGTCACCTTTAATTGGTTAATCGCTAGGGAATATCTGTGTCACAAATGACCACAGATATGTTTCGTTTGTGGTAATCACAATCCGGTCCTTTCCTCATTCATAATTTATCACCGGGTTTGTAACAGGGGTAACACGACGGGTGCCACTTATCATACTGAGTTCTCCCCCGGTTTCTAGTGGAGATCTTGTTGTTCAATCTCTAGTTTTCTGTGTAGTGTTTCGTAGATTCCCTCTTGTCGTCTTCGATTTACGGCTTCTGATTACCTCTCTGGTATCTTCAAAGGTTTCGTACAACATATATCCGAAAGCATTAACCATCAAATGAATGTTAAATGGTACACAAGGCTCCAGGAAGATATAATCAATAAATATAATAATAATAAAATATAATAAAACAATGAATCAAAATCTAAAATTAAGAAATAAATCATGGAAGCCAGAATGTGTCTCGAGTTTTAACATGGATTGGCGAATATTACTATTTCATCCCGAGCCAGAGGCGAGGTATACAATTTACTAATATCCGCCAACCCATGTTAAAATTCAAAACACATTCTGGCTTCCATGATTTATTTCGATTCTGATATGTTACCAATACGGTAGTATACTCTGATTGGAAGACGGTAATTTATATTTACGTTTGCGGAAAATGTCGCACACAATTTATGCTGCCAAATACGAGCAGACGATAATTCATTTACGAGGGAAAAGTCAGTCACATTCACAAGCGCATGTGCGAATTATATTATACCATCGATAAATCGCTCGTTTGTCTACAAAGCGAAAGAAGGACGTCATGTCAGAATTGTCAATACAACCTCCTATACTGTACGCAAATGACAGGCAATTTGAACACTAGTGTTCCTCCCTACGAAACTTTTAGTCTTATTAAAAATAATATTCTTCATCAGTCCAAAACCTACAAACATCACTTTAAATTTCTTAGGTATGTGACCTTGGTCACATTGTTCATGTGATATACAGTTTCATAAATATGCTGTTCATATCAACGGAGATTTTTGCTGATAAGCTCTGCCCACAAATTTTGGCGGTAGCCTCTACCGCAAATTCCCCTTTAAGTTCACAATAATCATTGTTCATTGCAACGCTGCTAACCCGGCAGTTCTACATGAGGGTCGGAATTCAGCCATTCTACTCACTAGTGGAGAACACCTGCACAAATCCATCACTTCATTAAGACAAATGGCTCAGTCCAATAAATCCAGCTTAACCCCGCCAGTTTTATTCAAGTACATGTACCAAGCAAGAACAGTGATCAGTCATGTATATATCGAGTTTGCCTTTGTTTTTATGATATTCTCATTGGCTTTTTGGAACAGTTTTGAGAGTGTGGTTTGGTATCATTTCATTAAAATAATAAAGAAATCCGCCATCACTAAATAATGAAAAACAATTATACAATCTTGTGTCCATTATCATACAAATAAAGTTTAGAAGAAAACCGAAGGGCAAATCAAGAATGGACAAACCAGAGACACATATTTTGACTCCTTCAACTTTCGTTGCAGGTCGAAATAATCAAATAATATGAATTTTATTGAATGATATGCCCCGTGAATAGTTAGGTTTTTAAACTTATCATTTAAATTAAAAAAAAAACTATTTCATTTGATCATATCACACTTTTTTTGTATTTGATAAATGATGATATGATTTTTATTGCCAGCATGTCAAATAGAGTTGGTTAAGTAGCGGTTCACAAAGGAGATTAGCCCCAATACATATCAATACATGTTATTCAAGAGATAGAATAATTGATAGCCTTGATAAACACTTTTCTATCTATCCCATTTCTTAGCCATCAGGACATTTCATTTTAGAACCTCACACACTGTAGCAACTAGATATTCTGCAGCTCACTCATCAACACTTCGTTTGTATTAGTTGTATGAATATGTTTGAAAATTCACCGGCCAACGGTCTACTCGTTTATTAATATGCATACAAACATTGAGGGCCCCATGCAGCTTTCTGATGGATGTACAATTTGCAAAGAAAAATTTGAGAATATACTTTGATATGATGCCAAAACAGTTGGGGACTGTGGAATTGTTATACGATAGACGTGATACGTTGACTGTTTTGCCAACAGAATTCTGAATATCACGTGTTTTAAAAGACATCAATGGCCACTGCTGTATCACGTCCAAGGTTATTGTCGAGTGTCAAACATGAAATCAGAGACTTCCGAGTGGAAAGAGGCACGATAGTTGTTGAAGAAGGGGGCAATGGCAATGGGTGAAATAAATATTCATTATATCGCACGAGAACTTCATCTGATGGAAAAGAGAACAAAACAGAAGTTGTGTCAAGTTATAATAAATCAAGAATTAATATAGGGCACTAGCATGACCGTTGGTAAAGGACGTTTTTAGGGTTTGGTTTCTTATATATCAAGAGTTATAAACAAATCACCACATCTCTTATCTCTTCATTATGGGACCGTCGTGATCATGATCGCATGGTGGTTGGATTTACAAATATCTATGCAATCGGTAACTATCACCACTAACGTGTTGAGTTCGAATCCACTGAAGGCGAGCTGTACTCAATACAAAATTATATTGTATAGTTTGTCAGTGACTTGTGGCAGATCGGTGGTTTTCTCCGGGTACTCCGACATCCTCCTCCAATAAAAATGATCGTCACGATATAATTGAAATATTGTTGAAAGTGGCATTCAACACCATAAACCAACCAAACCATCTTATCAAGAGTTACATGTACATTGTACAAACAAATAACCACACCTCTCTTTATCCATCTTTGCGTCGTCAGTATTTGTATCTGATCATCGTGGACAAGTTAAAGATACATATACAATAGTAGTGTATTGTAGAAGAATATAGAAAATATTTGTATGAGGCTAAGGAACTGGGAGGAAAATGCGAGGCTTTAGCCGAGCATTTTCCCCAGTTCCGTGCCGAATACAAATATTTTTTATATTCTTCTACAATACACTAATATTGTTTTTATCCTGCAATTTAGGTTAGGTAGTTTTTTTTTAATTTAGAAAAATAAATATTTCTCAAACCTTTCGTAGGCCCCAAAGTAAGTCTTGAAGCTGTATTCGCATATTATACAAAATACAGCACACCTGTATTCGACACATGTTATTTGATTACTAGAGTACTCATTGCAGGATACATGTACTAATACCTGTGCATGTCGTAAAACTGTTTTTTTTTATCTTTTGGTGTTTAAACTATCAAAGGACAGAAGAAAATAATGAACATTGTCCCTTTAAATAATTTATGGATGACACTAATTATTCAAAATATTAGAGCAAATTCTGAAAGCATCCTGCTTAATTAAAAAAATGCTTACATTTTTTATTTATATATTATTAATTATTAAAATAACAACAGATATTATTAGATAATTTATGAAAAAATACAATATATCATACGACTATATAGTAAGGGTTTTAATGGTTTTCCACTATATACTGGTGTCTGTGTATACTGGGTTTACCTCATTCCGATGGTCTTACGGAAACATACCTTGTAAAATATACGATACCTATCGTTTGAATGAATCTGTATTCATACAAACATATTATGCTATGAACTAATAAAAAAAATAATAATATCCTTTTAAAACAGTAGTTTTAATCTTGTGTTCAAGCTATCGATTGTTGACAGTTCTCCGATGGGACATTTTTTTACCTTAACCTCGTTTCGATGTACTGGGAATTCCCTGTTATGGAGAGCCATTGGGGCTAATATGCTTGACTGCTTTGGCGGGTTATTTATATCAGATATATTTGAACCAAAAAAAAGATTTTTTTATTATTTTAAAAATTCTGTATAACACACTTAGATGGAAAAATTATTTAAATGTAAAAAACAATTGATTTTTTTTTAATTGTTTGGGATTAAATTTTATGCACTTTTTGGCAATTTTCATTTTAAATTTCACATATTGTAAGAGTTGGGAGAAACATATGATGGTATAATTACAAAAAACAACGCTTGATATTTTTTTCTAACGTTGTTCACTCATGCCGTATATAGCTTTAATTCCAGTCGTATTATCGAAAAACAACAAAATTCTCATAATTGTTAATCTGGTTTTCCATAGTATGTTCCTGCGCACAACCGTAAGTGCAACTTTATTATCATTGGTAACTAGGAAGCTGGATACATGTAGCAGACGAACACAAAACAGTTTTCACATGTTCAATAAACGATATCTAAGTTGGTTTTTAAGATCTATCAAATGAGATGGCATATAAGGGTGAAGGAGAAGTTGAGATTTATTATTATATATAATAAAACGGCAAAAGCTTACCTGAAATGCAAGCATGTCCAAAAAGTATGTGATGTAAACAAAGCGTGTCGTCAGTGAAACGTGACCTGCATCATCGGACCGGCGACTGCGTAAACGGAGGTACGCAAATCACAAAAAGAAAATACCACGGAACGAGGTATAACACGGATTGAGGTGAAGACAATATACATTGACATTTTAACAAAATTAACTAAACAAATTTTTTTTAAATAAAACTTTAATGAATGAATATAGAGATCGAACATTGTCCTAAATCTGGACCAGAACAAATCTTTTAAATGTTTTACCTTCAAAAATTAATAAGAAACTACGTTTTGTAATATAATTTTTTTTTCCAGTGTAGTCTTTGAGGAAATTTTGTAATATTCAGATATATGAATTGTTTGATAATTTAAATACATTTTTTTATATGTCTTTTGAAAGTGTAACAAATGAAAATACGTGGTAATATTATAAATAATAAAACATATTCTAAAACATTCTGTCAAAATAAACACAAAATATAAATCATTATTTAACTGATCATATGTTTGACTTTGAAAACATTTTATATAGGGTTTTAATTTACCACACACAAAATCTCCCCTCCTCTAAAAAGTACTAAAAACCTATAAGTTATCAATTTTACAATAAAGATAATTTTCTAATTGTATGTGCACAAGTATCCTGGAAACTTTTAATAGATTTAAACTTTAAATAAAAAAGACAAATATACAATTTTCATTTACGCTTTCTTCACTGACAATAGTCCAAATAAATTTACAACAAAAATAAAGTTGTTTTGAAGGATATCAGAAATTATAATAAAATGCCTGTAAGCCTTATGATGAAAATAACAGCCATTTTAGAATTCTGATTCGACATGGGCGTGACAATATTGTATCTGTACCTTTTCTAATAATACTTCTTTTATCCCTATATAATTAATGCTGTGGTAAGATATACTTTACTTATTGTGCATCAAAGAGTTTGTGTACAATCATTTTAAAAAGTATTGTAAAGAAAAAGTTTTCTCCGAGTCTAAAGAGGAAAACTAATGTAAAAGTGGAGAATTGTGTTCGATATGCAAAACACGAACTTTGAAAAGAACCATTTAATTGTCAGTGTATCATTCATGCCCAATTCATACTTTTTAATTAAAAAATTCACACGGCCTTTTGGTCCTCAAGAAGATGATCCAAGTAATATATGATGACCTACGAAAAAACAAAGATGTTAACAGTCAAGGTCACTCCGGACAATACCGGTACGCAATAAAGGCGCCAATCTCTGTTCAATCTGTTTCAATAGCATTTTAAATTATATTTGTTATTTAAAAATAAAACATATCATGTCATATGACAATTTTTAACTTAATTTTTTTTGTCGTCTGACAATATGATTCTGAGGACTATATTTCATAATTCGTGTATCACCAAGTACGAACCATTATGTTCGTCAATATTTGACAGTCTATTCATGGCTTAAAATAATAAATTTCCTTTCTCATCAATTTGTAAAACAGTTTTGTTTCCTAAGATAATGTATAATCTATAACAAATTGTTAACAAAAAAAATAATAAGAACGAACAAAAATCCACCCTAAACCCTTGTTTTCATACTATGATTAACAATAAGAATTACATAACGAAACTGGGGAACTTTGTTGTGGATTAAAAGTTGAATGACGTCAAAAACAGGGTTTGTTTTTTAATCATAAGTCATCGAGTTGGGGCTAACAGTATACCGGTATGATGAAACTATGACAGAAAAGCATGTGTATTGCATTACAAATTGAATGTTGTTTTAATTATGGCTGACAGGGTGGTTAGGACTACAATATTTTCATTATTTACGAATTTTAGAATTTCAAATATTGTAAATATATCTAATAAAGCATGTCAGTGTTAAAGCACACTGACTATTGGACCGATGATACCACCAAGTGACAGTAATCTAATTTAATACGGATAACCCGTTTCAGGTGCACATCTAGTTCCTATTACAATTCCAACAATTTGACGACAAAGTCGATTGCCTCAAACGATAGGATATATCATATTGCAAAGTAAAATATTGTTGGCATGAAAAGAGTTTGAAGATACCAAAGGGGTAATCAGAAGCCGTCAATCCAAGAATGACAGACAATACAATGGAAAAGCGACAAAAAAATAATCTACAAAACACTACACAGAAAACTAAAGATTGAGCAACACGAACCCCACAGAAAAAAGCCCAAGGTGAACTCATGTGCTCTGGAAAGGTAAGCAGCACCTGCTCCACCAGTGGCATCCATCGTGATACTCATATATTCTTGTCAAAAATCCGGTGATAAGTTACGAATTGGGAATGGGCAGAATTGTGATTACAACCAAGAGAATATATCCACAGTTATTCGTGACACAAATATCACGTAACGGTTTACCAAGTCATGTTGGCGATCGTAAAACCCTAGAAATATATTAGTCCAATTTTAATAGTTATCACATTTTTCATCACTAGGAAAAATAGAATTTTTCTCGCTATAGGTCATGCATGATAAGCATAGGGAATCAATGAAGACAAATTATCTTTTATAAGAGGTATACAAGATAGAAAGGTAACAGTAATATACAAGGTAGAAAGTTAACAGTAATATGCTGCCAATTAAATTGATTTTGGAGGAAAAAATCCATTAAACAGTGTTTTTGACAATCCAATAATAATAATCAGTTATTCTTAGCAAAATCTCAAATAAGGAAAGTACCCAAATAATGGTATCAAAGACATTTTATACATATCACCCAGACAGCTCCAATCTGTAGTCAATGTTTACCTAGTCGTGCTACTATTTTTACAACATCATTGATTTGCACTTTTGTGATTTCGGACGTCGAAATAGACAAATCAAATCATTAAGGTTACTCAGAGCGACAGACGGGTCTTACGCATACGTAACATGAAATGACGATTTATTTCTATTGGTCAGTAATGTTGTGAAAGCAGGCGCGTGTCACTTTGTAAACGAGGATATGGACTAACTTTGACAGATTCTGAGTGAAACAGAAATCGCAGACTAGGTGTAACTGTTTTCGCAACACATTTTGAGGCGCTTTGAGTATTTAAATTGTTCTGCGCGATGTCATTTCAGATGGGATGTACCCCATGGTAGAGAGATTAGGTTTTATTTCATGACCTGGGGTTTCCTCGGAGTAGTTCGAGAGATGTTTCCTTGCACCAATGTCGACAATCATCCAACTACAATTAACTAACTATCCACTTTAAACTAGAGGGAAAAACAGAGACAAATATAGTTTCCGGTTTGAGATTGTGGTTATATGTACCTCATTTCTGAATGATCTATTTCAATATTAAGAATAGGGATTGTTCATATTTGATATTTCATATTTGGTTCAAAATTATGAGAGAGAGTAAACTAAAGATTTCGTTCATCTTTGTTTGGGTATTATCAAAATCTATGGAAGATATCAATATTGCATCACGAATATTTACATACCTACAAATAGTATATACATTTATGTACTTAATCTATACGTGATACAAAAAACTTTACGCCGTTATTGATTTGGGCTTTTAACTTTCTTTATTTAATGTTTTTTGTCTGATACCAAGCATAGGAACATATTGTCTTCAGTGTTTAAATAACGTGTGATACGATTATATACATTATACATGAAGGAATCAGATATAATGATTGGTCATGTCAATTTATATCAAGTCCAAGATAAAAAAAAATATCCTCAAATTTATTAAGCAAAAACAATGGCAAATACCGGTACTTTATTAATAACAAATGTGCGTGCGCTCGATACGTTTCTGGTGTAACATTCACTAGGTACCCTGATCGCCAAAATATTAGATAGCCAAATAATTAAATGTATTTTTCAAGATATTCTCTGCTTCATGTTTTCATCAATTCATCTCATTCGTATTAATATCATACAACTGCCGACAAATGCCAAACTTCAGTTTTTAGTCGGCGACATTGGCTATGCTTTAATAAAGATATATGTTCTTTTTATTTACCACTATGGGCAACATGTATATTTCAGATTACTTTGATACAAGAAATGCATTATCATTTAATTAAATGCTTGACTGAGATATGACTTTATGCATTTATTCAAAATTAGATCAAGTTATTTTTATGAAACTAATGTTTTTCGAGAATCAACCCTTTACGTATACAATTTGGTCGCCACCATGACTTGGTTGACCATTATGGAATACTTAGTAACTGTGTCACAAATGACCACGGATATGTTCCACTTGTCGTAAACACTTCCCAGTCCTTTCCTCATTCATGACTTATCACCGGGTTTGTAAGGTTAACACGACGGGTGCCACTAGTGGAGCAGGGACTGCCTACCCTTCCGGAGCACCTGAGTTCATCCCCGGTTTTTATTAGGGTTCGTGTTACTCGATCTTTAGTTTTATGTGTATCATCCGTATGTTTTTTAGATCGTTGGTTGTCCTTTTGTACTTTTTCTTTTGGTCATTATGTTGTCTGTTCTTCTTCGATATACGGATTCTGATTACCTCTTTGGTATCTTCAAACTCTTCTTCGTTCTTTTATTGGAAAGTTGTTACATCATATAGCGCTTTATTTATGTTTTACATATCATCGTGTTCATGTGTCAATAAACGTCAGAGAAAACCGAAGGGGCACTCAAGAATAGACAATCCAGAGAAACTTGCAGCATAGGGCACAAAAGTCAAACAAAACAAAAAACACAACACAATATGTGTTGGACACCACTATATGCAAACAAACACAAATATCGTAATTGTTCTTAAATTATGTAAGAGCACCGTCGTTTATACAGTACCCTGACGATCGTTATAAATGGATATTATCTATATGCCTGATGAAGATTAAGCTTTCAAACATAAATACATCTAAAGTTAATAAGCTATGTCAGTACCGAAGCACTGACTACTAGGTGAATGATACACTCGGGGACTACAAGTTCACACAAGGTATAATTTGTCCTCAAAACAGTTATATAAAAGAACTTATTTATAAGTCCTAATACTCGTGTATAAAACACATCTCTTAAGATACGAAATGTACTCTTATATCTTGTTCTACCGCTATTTCAATGATATCCGAGTCTCTCACTGGGTACTGGTGAATATTCCCAGGGCTCAAACCCACAGAGCAGCTCAGCACGTCCACAGGTGGCGGATAAAAGGAGCCCTCTCGGTGGGGGTTGTCACGTTATGTTGCAAAATGGCCGACCGTGGACCATAGTGGGTAACGTGTTTTGAGACAGTGACTGCCACACTCCCTGCACGTTAAATAACTTTTTTAGATTTCGAAAAAAAGAGTAGTCGCATTGTAGCTGATACAAAAGACTATATTTCCCTCCCTTCCCAACTCTCCATACATTTTCAGTTACAGTCGTCGACACGGTTGACACATCCCTTCCCACATTTCTACAATTTATATAGAATATGTATATATATAATTGAACTTGGTCTCGTCTTGAATATTGTTGCAATACTGATCGCTCCAGTTTGCAATAATGTGCCGGGTGCGAGTTTCTGTGGCTTTTATTTGAAATTTTCAGTCGCAATATGTAATAGAAAAATATCTTGACTACTCTAGAGAGATACAACAAATAAATAGTCTGAGCCTACAATAGTAAATTTCGGTAAAATTTGAAGAAAAATTACAGATTTTTCATGTCGGAAATAAAAGCTTCTTTTTGCTTCATTTGAGAAATAAAATTCTGACTACATAGAAAAACATACCACCTCCCTAAAAGTTAGTGGTTGCTTCCTTGTTGTAGCCTTTTCAGTGTAGGATATTTTTTTCTTTTTCGTTGTTTTTTCCCTTTTTTATTTTGCTGTTTTTCTGATAACAAATGATTATATCTATTAATATATCGAGAGTTGATGGATTCTAAACATTCTAGAAATTACTAAGAAAAACGTCGATATCAAATTTAATGCGCACAATGCGTTTCTGG
>MJUT01019138.1:218266-246269 GCA_002080005.1 Gigantidas platifrons | reverse complement strand
AAAAAAAAAATTAAAATCAAAGAAAGACGAGGATTATTTTCTTTTTCTTTATTTTTTCTGTTGTTCTTCGTTAGAGGACTTTAATTAAATCAATTAAAATTTGTTAGTTTATTCCAGCATGTCATAACTAGAATTTGTACAAAATTAAAAAGTTCACTGATTTAGTTGAAGATGATCAATAAAAGCAACAAACCAAGCTTGAGCTTGTTTAAAGTAAAAACAAGTTCGTCGATAAATTGGTTTCACGATCCTAATTCGGAGTCTGGTTGAAAATGTCTTTATATATATACTACTGGGAAAAAAACTGCATCATAATAAGCCGGTCGGGAGGGCCTTGGTAGTCGTAATCGTATGGTAGTTGGGTTTATAACTACATATCATATATCATATAATCAGTACTATATCACCAGTAACGTTGTTCCCGCTCAGGCGAGGTGTATTCGATACAACAATATGTGATAAAGTCTGTCAGTGACTTGCGACAGGACCGTAGTTTTCTCCACCAAAAAATTGACCGCCACAATATAACTGAAATATTGTTGAAAGGGGCATTAAACAACAGACCCCTAACCCAAGTCATCCTGACACCTTTATCTACCTGTTAAATGCAACAACTGCAGAATACAATGTTTGTAATTATATAACAATATAACATACCACAGTAAATACATTTTTAATTTATCTTAATCATTTGAGAATTTAGTCAAAATATAAATTAGTTCACATCTCAGTGTGAAAATACAAAATGCCATTTTTTCAAGTGGAACATTTGTGTATCCTTTTTGTCACATTATATTTTAATATTTCACTTTGATTTGTATTTTTATTCATACTTTGTCTACAGTTTTTAACGTGAGAATGGAAAAGTCTTTAAATATTGATGTTAGCATTGGTATTTCGTCCAGGATTGGCAAGATATTTCATATGAGTCATCTATCGTGATGTGGCTGACACACCAAGACCCTTATTTAATATCAAATATCAAAAAATATTTAAAAAAATATTTACTCTATTTTGTGGTATTTAAATTGATACCATTATACACTGTGAAAATAAATAATGCAAGCGCTTACAAAGGCGTAAGTGATTTTTAACATGATATTTCAGTTTGATGAGACAATTTTATAGAAAAAAAACACGAATTGAAAATTTGAATCCACTCATGACGTACGTAAGTTCTCTGATAATATTTAAATTTGTTAAAAGATAAAACTAAGCAATGAGCGGGTTTCGAGCTCACAATTTAGTGGCCGTATAGGCACTGATTGCATACGTAGTTGTAAATCCAACTACCATACGACCACGAACACGATGGACCCTTTAAATGTCAGATTAACATGTATGTTATTGTTATCAACTTTGAAAAAAAAATCTCTTCTAAATTTTAATAGATTTCAACAACAGCTTGGTTTATATCAATATGTATATGTCATAAGTTTACTTTTTATGTCATCAGATGTAGCAAAAAATAAAAGTATTAAATGTAATGATCAAACCCAAGATAATAACCAGGTGCACGTTTCCGACTTGATTCTAAAATTATGGATATACACGTTTTTATAAGAGTTATTTCCCTTTAAAAACATATGTTTTCCTCAATATTTTAACGTTGTAACAACTTATGAATTTTCTATTTGTTATAAAAATATTCTCTGACTTTTTTTAAAAGGTTCAAATATACATGTGTACCGTGCATTGTCTGAAAATAAAAATTTGATTTTGGTTGAGGAACAAGTAGGAATGCAAGGTTTGTTCCGCCGCTAACCACTATGTCGGCAGGGCTTTAGAAGCCGGTAGCCGGCGATTTTCGCCGTTTATTTAGAGAGAGACCGCTGGCTATTTTGTTGAAAAAAAATTGAAATTTTATTTCAATCACGTCAATATTGTCGTGTTTCGATAATGGATCTATATTTACGGCGCTTTATTTATATATATTTTTTTGCTTTCTTTACACTTTTTTCATTGGTCGAGAGATTTGTTCAGGACTAGTACTGTATCCCAGAGATTCCCAAACAAATCCGGTAAAAATAAATTTGGTCCGGAAAACAGGGTTTGTTGTATAATAGAGCCCTGTTTGATCTCTAATTTGTCCATAATTTATTTTGATTAAAACTAAAGTGAAATGCCAGATCAAAACTCTTTTCTTGTATCTCCATGCTTTGATGAAGTTCAAGGACATTCACATTGACAAAATTAAAGTCAAAATCTCAGAAATGCTTTAATGAACGAAAATATCAATATTTGAAATTATAAGTACATGCCTTCCAGGGAAAGACGTTTGAAAGAAAATGCAAAGAAAGTGGCAAAGGAAAACCAGAGTTTGACATCGTATTTTTCAACTTCGTAAGTTGATAAAAAAAATGAGTTAATTCCCTTTGCTATATATATACTTGAAACAAACCAAAATTAACAAAATCTAATTATGCCATTTACAATATTTTATTATCAAACACAATAAAACCACTTAAGTTTAATCTGAAATAAAAACATGTCTACTTAAACTGAAACAAAGACAATATTTAGCAACAACCAGTTCTATACATTACCTGTAGTAATAACACACATGCGTAAATATAAATCCATTACTTCTTCTTCCTTCTGTATTGACGTCCAGGTTTGGACCACCAAGTATATAACTTGTACTTATATGCACCTTATTTACACCCACAATATCGAATAATTAAAAATTTCTGATAAAAGTTAAAAAAAATAAACCAGTATGGTTGTATCCAATATTACAGATATTTTGACAAATTTTACAGTTATACCAGTGTTGTGGACAATACTGGTATAAATTGATCCATAATTTGCATAAGATCAATTATATCAAATTTTGTTCTACTTTGGGTTAGTGTTTCTTTTTTTCTAGCCAACAATCTTTATTTGTAGTAGAAACCACAATGAAGCAAATGAACCACAGATTAACAGCTATATCACTTTATACAGCAACTCATGAAATATTTTAAGTAACAAGAAAATTACCTGTAGACATTTTGGGAATACATTTTAATCAGGGAGTAGACATTTTGGGGGGGGGAGGGAAATGTCTAATTAACCAAAATTGACCTGTAGACATTTTGGGATGACCCAGATTAACACATTAAAGAGAAAATTAATTGATTCAGACCCCCTGACATATTGCCCTTTTATTCACAGGTCGCACGCATAAAATTGCCCCTTTTCAGTTTTGCACCCCCCCCTGCCCTTCTTAAATCCTAGCTAGAACACTGACAAGAATCCCTCTCGACCGGATAGGAAAAAATATCGGAGGCGGATACCAGGACCCCCTACAAGGGCATTGCCTTTGACCTGTTGGTAGCCTTTAGCGGCCCCAAAACCCCCGGCCGAAAAATGTCGGCGCATTTCTCCACCTACTTTTTGGAAATAGCCTGCTTCTTCAAAACTTATTGAAAGCCCTGTGTCTGTGTAAATGTCTTCAACTCTCTTCTTCTGAAGTGTTCAGTAACTTATTGCTATTAGCTAATATAAAGCAATTTATACTCACTGACACTGTATGTATACATGATTTGTCGCATTCGAACTATCACAGATTCACACATTTCAAAGAACTTGAGAAGGGGGAGACTCACCTTCCAAATATTTTAATTCGGTTGTTTCGAATCATGTCAATTCCGACCACGTTCCGTCTTTTTCGTGTCTTGACGTCTGAACAAATAGGCAGGCGACTTCCGGTGTGTACGCTATTACTGTGACAACGTCAGCATATCATAGTCGTAGATGCGGTAGATTATAACAGTGGGAGCGCCAACCAACATTTCCGTACCTCCACTCATGTTACGTATTGTCCACAGATTCAAGGGAGAATACTCCAATATTGGTATAGACGGCGCTCGAGGCGCTTCACGTCATTTATTTGTTTACGTTACATGTGTGTGGTTTTTTATGAAATAAAGTAGAAAAAGTAATAAACTATGCATATTTTTTCAATTTGTTGGTATCTTAAGTATGTTTACTATATGACTGAATCGTACTGATCATTAACTGTGAAATGTATATCTTATAAACGGTTTTGAAAATCGGAAATTGCTTTGATGTTTTTGGAAATAAAATTATGGCGGGTAAATACCCTGGTCTAATTATAACTGACTATTAAGCATCCTATTGGTTGTTTAAATATAAAATGATCAAAAATAGATATGAAAAGGATAAGAGATTCCAAAAAAATGCATAATTACCCATCATTCATTGCAAATATGCTAGAGAGGCTGTGTGTAGAAATGTTAAAACCTATGTTGTTTACATCGAGACGCGACTAGAGAAAACGGTTTTATAAGATCTTTAACTCACTTTAAATGGGATTTTTTTATTTGTTTTACAGTGGATCTGGATTCTGGTTACATTCATATTTAACAATTGTTCAGTTATTTATATACATTTTTAGAACAATTACACCATAATTTCCATAAACAACTCAAGAATGGCAAGATGTGATCAAGTAAATGGCCATGGCACGGCCATGTGTACACTGTTTTGTGTTTATAATTTTGCTTAAGTCTTATTTCCGTCTTGTTTATTATTGTAATGAAGAAAGATTTCTTCACTTCCAGTTCCATAGCCAAGCTTTTTGTGTAATTTCTTGAGCAACCTCATGATCAAACAAACAAATAATTGTCAATCAAGACGCCCACAATGTCAATGAGCAGTTTAAAAATCACAATTGATTCACATAATATTTTTTTCATTGGATAGGACAATACAAACAAAATTAATAAAAAAAATCATGTACAGATTACAGTACAGGTACAGGTACTTTTCTTTAAGACATGAAATATAACTTTATTAAAAAATATGCACCCTTATATCTTTTTTAAGACATATATTTTTATATTTTGTATTTAAAAAATATACATCCAATAATATATCATTTATGACATGCAGTATAACTTAACTGAAAAAAAATGCACAATTACATACTATATAATTTTACAACAAAAAAATACGCACCTCTACATACTAGATATAACTTTACTAAATTAAAATTATGCACCCTACATGCTATCAGTATAGTATGTGGGGGTGCATATTCTTTTAAATAAAGTTATATATATCTTAAAGTTGATAGAGGTGCATATTTTTTTTAATAAAATTATATATATGGTGTCTTAAAGACAAGCCCATGTGGTCACAGAGGAGTATGCAGATGTCGAACTGCTACAAAGTCCACCCTGACACAAATTCTGAGCCTTTTAAAGTTAGTGTGGTCAAGAAGACATATCTAAACATTATGTCCATCTCATTCAGAAAAAAATTGGATTATATTGAATTTTATGAGTTTGTTCAAAAGACTTGCAAATATGTCTGATTTTTCTTTGTATTTGTAGGAAATGTGAAAGACATTTTTTTTCTAGGGTACTGGAGGAAAATTATAATCATGCTTCTTTCTTTAAGAAACTGTGTGAAAATGTCAGCTGCCCTCTCAGAAAAAAATGTGTTTTTTACACCATTTTGATATTTGTGATAAAAGAGGAGATCACACCACTGATATTGATCCATTTTTATTTGGAAAGAAATTTGACATTTCCATTTCAGGTAAATATGCAGAACAAAATGAACAAGTATTCACAGATGTATTATGTCATGTCCATGCACTATAATGCCCTAGATAATTTGAAAAAGGAAAAAGAATGTTTTGTATGAAACATCTTCAAGGACTACAAGATATATTTCAGTTTAAAAAGAAAATGTGGATATCTTTTTGAAACATTTAAAATTTGAGTTAAATTTTCATACAGATATTGATGTTTCAGAAAAGATATTTTGTTGTCTCACATGTTATAAGAGCTTTAACTCATTTTGTATGTCAGATACAGGAGAGGAAGTTATATTTCAATCTTTTCATTACATAAATACATGTTTACATAGGTATAATTTTGATGATTCTGTTTCACAGGATAATGTAGACCTTTGAATGAATTCTTTATTTTCAAAAAGCACATACATACTATAGGAACATGAATATATAAAATGATAAAAAAAAAGAAAAAAAAAGAAAGGGATAACAGAGAACAATATGACAAAGTTAATTGTATATAAGATATAATTTCTGATCTTAATTTCCAAGCTGAATTCAAAGATCAATAAAACCTAGGTTACATAACAGCTAGATCTTTTACATTTGACACCATTTTTTTTTAAACCTTCATTTTCCTCAATATAAGTAAGAGCTTATATATTTCATATACTATTGGAGGTTTTACAGATAAAATATGATACCTATATTTCAAAATTATATGGTGTTTATAAACATACAGAGGAAAATGACCAAGTGCTGGACAGCCTGTAATCAGAAGCCGTAAGTTGATGAAAAGATAACACAATTGTCAAAAGAAAAAGGACAGACAACGGTCTACAAAAGATGAAATCATATTTGGTATTACACTTTTGAGTCTCTTGGCTGGTAATTTTGAAATAAGCCTATAATCATTATTTAAAAGGGTAATTGGCCTCCAGTTTTTAATATCCTCCCGTTGCCCAGATTTAAACATAAGCTTGATCATTCCCTTATATTTGGATCCGCTGTTTTAACTCTAGACCACAGTTTGTTTTCTCCCTCCTCTTCTTTTTTAATTTAAAGCAATAATCAGTAGATTTCTCCCCCTTTTCACACCAATTAATCTAATTAGAGCGGCCTCGGACTT
This sequence comes from Gigantidas platifrons, assembly GCA_002080005.1. Classification (NCBI taxonomy): domain Eukaryota; kingdom Metazoa; phylum Mollusca; class Bivalvia; order Mytilida; family Modiolidae; genus Gigantidas; species Gigantidas platifrons. The sequence goes on along the minus strand of MJUT01019138.1, from coordinate 239,610 downwards.
TTTATCATAATAATTTTAATTTTACCTCTTAAATCTCCGTTGTCCGATTTTTTTTCCATGAGTTTTTGTTGACAGTTTTCCCAAGCCTTCAATTGATAATCGCTTACTTTTTTATACTCCAATTGTTAGACTTTTTATTTCAAATTTTTCAACAAATCAGAAGCCATGACAGCGATCCTGGATGTAATACAAGGTCACCGAACTCAATTTTGGAAGAGGGCCACCCAAAAGGTATCTCAATTTGCCGGAACACCCGTTAACCTCAGGTTTTAGTGGGGTTCATGTTACTCTATCTTTAGTTTTCTGTGTAGTGCTTAGTCGATAATTGTTTGTCTCTTAAGTCCGTAGAAAAATTCATAGTGAAAACGGTGAAAGATGGATATTTTGTAAAATAAAACGCACAAAAAAAACCCATTAGTATCAACACTTAGAATAAGGAGATCAAATGAATATAGCACAGATAGCACCAACTACCAAAATATGAGCCATCGTCTTGGCTGTGATCATATGTACAAATGTACTAACATGTAAGATTTCTATTTGATGGGAATTCAAATCAGTGTTATAATATATGTTAACTAAACTAACACTAAAAAGCAATTTTTAATTGTATTTTGGTACGCTTAACTTGCAGCATTAAGGAGTATTAAGGAGCAAAGACTAATTGTCCCGGAATCACGATAATATGTCCGTGTAGAACGACGTTTTAATGAAGTGGAGTTTGATAATCCCACTCAAGCGTGTTGGTCTAGTATAAATCAGACATAAACATCCCATCAAAACGTAATGTAGCTGCCTCGGTGTCAAACAACACTAAATATTATTTATTTCATATCAGGTCTAAATTCGACTTTTTCATTGGTGTAGACATGGTAATGTGTCATGCATTACTATGCGTTCAGGGACGTAGCAAGAACAATGGAGAAGTGTAGGCACAAGCTATTTCGTCGATGAATCTGGACCGCTTAAAGCCTCCCCCCCCCTTGCGGGTCCACGGAACGACGTTCCTTGAAGCTCACGAGTAATACAAAAGAAAGGTTTTCCTCAATTTGGAAGTGCTAATAACAGCATGAAATTCAAATTATTTGCCCCTTTTTGATAACACCACTACGGATTAACTAGAACTTTTACGTCCTTGACTACCCAGATATATATCTATCACGGACGGATTGATGGTCACGTTACTTTATACACTTCGAAACTTTAATGCCGAAAGAGATAACAAAATACATGTATGATAGGGGCTACTTTCGAAAATTTTATTTATCATGCATTATTAATTGTTTTTCACTTGTATAAGTTTATGAAAAGTCAAGGCGCCAATTCCTTCTGCTAACAAAGTCGTTAATAATCATATCCAAGTCGACTTGCACATGTCTGTGTATGTGCATAAGTGATAAGTTGGACAGTCGTTCATCGCCCATGTTAAGTGGTCACGCGTCTCATTGAACTGAAAGATCTCTCGCTTGTTGCCGATGAAACCGACATTGTAAAAGAGATACAGATGTTGCTGTATATAACCGGGCATAAGTAACGGTTTGTTGCATGTAGAGTGTCGAGTGGTCTCTGGCTTATCATCTACAAGAGCCCGCCTGATTTTCAAACGCTCAAGCTCAGCCACAAAGCTTACTTTCCTTTGTAAATCTGTCTGATAGGCATAGAGCAATCTATCAACTATTTCAGGGCTAGAAGATCTGCAGGGTTTAGATAAGATGCCAACAAAATACGCTCCTCGTTGCTTACTACTCGCTTGATATCTCTTCCGCTATATGATACAAGAAGCCAATATATATGGATATTCTCCAGTAGTCAGATGGGTTGTCTACTGGATAATTAGCTCTGTTACTTTGAAGTCCGACTACGAGGGGATTTACTTGTTTCAATTTCAAATTATGACGCTATTTTACATGCTTTATCAAACAAAGCTTCACACACATGAACATCGTTCCTTTCATCTGTCAATCTCAGAATTACAATTTTGGTATTTTGGCTTCTGTTACAGCTTCTACAAGATCAATGGTCAACAATTCCGCCAACTTCAACAAAAGGAAAGCCACTTCTCTTTTTAACTCACTAAAACAAAAACAAAACACCACTACATTTGACGTTAGAAATGGTTGTACATGTTAACAATAATTATTATTGGGTTACGTTAATGGCTAATTGTTGTCATTATTTTGACAGTCTTAGACAGCAATCTGATGCACAAGGACAACTGCTCTTTCGTTGAAAGTAAGTTGCTGTTCTACATTCGTCAAAAATAACAACTTCAGTAGCTGTTGTTCTATGAGATACATAATACGACTTCCCAAGCGTAACACAAGCCATTCTGAGTCAGACTTTGCGATCGCAAGAAAGTTGTCTGGACGAGTACGGGAGAACTAACGAATGGGCAACTGCATTTTTTATGCTATGCCTTATAGCGGTGTGCGAAAAGAAAGAAAAATCAGAAGTCTGAGCCCACATAATGACAGTAAAGACAGACCCGCACACACACACATAAACTGCTGCTGACGAGTGCAGCATAGGAAGTGACTATATAAAAATATTTTGAAATTCACTGGCCCTGAGCAAAGATTTTTTTACATGTCGAGCAACAGTTTTCATTCAACTTATAACATCTATATTTGAGAAAATCCACTGGTCCTCCTTCAAGAACCACCAAGGGATGATCAGTGTAACTTAAATTTCAGCAACATTGCTGCAAACCGGAAGGTTCTTAATATATCTCCGTCGCAAGTTCGCTAACGCGGTTAAAATAAGATGCCTTTTTCTAAAGGGACATGAAAATTGGTAAAATTTTTGTGAACAATTAGGCCTGGTTGCCGAGCACTGATAAACATAACGTCTTCTAAGGTTTTTTATTTTGACTTTTCTTGAGCTTAACAAAAACAATGGTGTTTAGCTAAAGTAATACGTCGCAGGAAGGCACAGCATAAAAACATCCTTCCAAAATGGCTTAATTATTTGTAATAACTTTCAATATGGTCAGCAATGCATCTTAGACTTTATAAATACTAACCTACAGGAAATTTTAAACTGTATACATCAATCAATTTTGAAGAAAGAATTGTCATTTTATCATTGTCAGAAATAGGTGAGTTTGCAGTTCGAAGAGATGAAAGATCTGAATATCGCGGAAGAAACTGGGAAGATTGGCACGATGTAGAAGGGGTAGGTGTTTCCGAAGTCGATGGATGGTCACACCCCGGTTATCAATATTGGACTCATTACCCTCAGCCTTTTACTACTTTTAAAGAGTAACAAATTTATCTACCACTGATGGGTGTAAACAAACCGTCTTATACTACACTTTACGGTTGTTGAGTATAGGAACGTAATGGGAATTCGCGTTACGTGCTTAATGCAGATTTATAAATGTACAGATTTGAAAATTGAAGTTAAATATATAGGGATTATTTTGAGCACAAATTTGATGGACTTAGTTGTATTTTAATACCTCTATGGAGGATTTGATGCATGACCTATAAATACTGAGTTTCTTGGGGATGACCGAGCTATTTTTAGAGTAGGTGTTTTCCGTAGCATGGCATTTCACTGCAAGATTTTAAATATGCCCTGATATTTTGCCAGAACGTAGAGGAACCATGTACGTTTCAGAAAATATATGGTCTTGGAAAGGTTAAACTTAAGATAAAATGACAAGGTAGGCTCGAAAAAACACAAATTTAGTAGAAACCTAAAAGAAATTAATTAGTGGTTTTACACTGCTATATCCCGTCCAGAACTGTTATCCGATTCAGGGGCGGATCCAGGATTTTGTGTTAGAGGGGACGAAAGTCGGCGAGTGGTCTGGGGACCGCTTAAGGACACCATCGGGTCCAGGGCAGAGCCCTGGTAGCGAGCCCGGGAGGCACCCCCCTCCGGAAGCTCCTGGGTTTTGAGTATTTAGGAAGCTTTTCCGTCAACAATTTTGAAGCATTTTGTGAATGTGATGAAGTGTATTAAAACGCATGAATCTTCTCCAAAAAGTTTCAAATAGTTTCTAAGCAGTAAGTGTAAATTAAAGGGAGATGTCACTTGAAATTATCTATCTGGAGCTGTGACTCCCATGATTTCCTTATCACGCCGGGTATTCGTATACTCGGAACAGGTGCGGACACTTTGAACTCGGTGCAAGCTAGTTATTTTGAACGTTTTCATTGGCCAATTTTAAATTTTTTGACACTACAGACCGTGGAGCATGACATTGAAAAGTAATTAGATAAACTAAAAGGGCAATGCAACGGGTAAAAATATATACTGATTTATTACATTTAACAGGCGAATGAGTGAATGCTGATATGCTTAATAGAGGGACGGAAGACCACCCCCCCTCCCCCTCTCTCTCTTTTTTTTTTATTTTTTTTAGGGGGAAAATGTCCCCTCCGCCCCCATCTTCCTCTTCTGGATCCGCTGCATCGCTGCTCTGGTTAAATTAAAACCTGTCAGAGAGTCTTGCGTAAAAAGTCTCCAAAAAACGGGGATGCAGTAAAAGAAATGTAGTCACAAATCAAGTTCCGACGCAGCGAAGCATCAGAATACGGACTTTGATTTGTCTTCACGCTTAAAAGTAAGTTAGATTTTCTCGCATTCACGTACAGAATAATGATTTTTCACGGATCACGTTGCACTAGAGATCACGTTTTCACGTCTATATTTTCCGTTTTTCACGTGTCACGCTTCCGAAAAAAGGCCATTCACGTATCACGCTTAGACCCCTTTCAGACCCACCATAATCGACATTTGATGTCGAAAATACGTCATTTTGACGTCATAAATCATATTGAAATATACCCCCCAAAAACCCCCCCCAAAAAACCCTTAAATTTTTTACATCGTAGTTTATTTATGCGATTAATGAATTACAAGCATCAATGTATTTAATGGGCAAAAGTAATGTGCAAATTAATCGTATTGACAATATTTTTGACTCGGAGACAATAGTGATCTTTGACCTCAATTTGCATAAAATCGGGCGATAAAATTTCGTGACGACCCACGTAATTTTAAAGCCAAGTATATCTGCTATCATAATATCTATGTTTAGATGTGTGTTCGGAGGGTATATTAAAATACAAATTTTGAAGGTCTGACACCCCGACTAATACATGATGCTGGAGATCCAAATCGGACGTTCTCTGGGCTGCGTCCATATTCTGTGATCTCTCCGCTGTTTCAACTTTGTGCAGTTTACGGTCATTTTTTGTGTGTTTTAGATTTACAAAAAATGCATGAACTCCAGTCTGACTTAAACACACTTGGTTCAGACTGTACAGTTTTAATTATAGAGCTAGTCAAAGAGGAACTTCCTCGATAACTATCATCTAAAGCTTCATTTTGTAGAAAAAGTTTGAGGTTTTGTTTGCTTGTGTAAGCTCTGTAGCATGGTTTATGATATTTGACAACAGTAGAGTCCAATTTTATATCAGACATGGAAGTTAATTCTTTTTACACTTTTGAATAAACATCATCTTTACGGATCTCCATTGCCCTTAAAAACGAATGTTTGCCCTGTCTCTGCATGTTTATTAGATATTCATCTGTACCTGGCTCTTGACAAATAACACAATTTTGCCAATTTATAGACTGCCTAGCTTTCTTTTTGATCGACGTACCAAATTTAACAGGACTACACAACTCTGGCAATTTTTCGGAATAAAATCACACTATCACCAGTACGGTTTTCTTATTATAATATCGATTAAATTAATAATCAATGTATAACAACTTATTGTTGAGAAATACTGAAATAATGACTTGATATCAATTAACTTTTAGACAACTCAAGAACATCAAAACACAAAAACAAATTTTCTTAAGCAATTTTTAAAGCATATGCAATTAGCAAGACCGGGTCACTTAATAGGACGAGAACACTAACTACGGTACGCGAACGGTTAATGTATTTTTCCGGAAAATTACAACTTTTTCGCTTAGACATTCTAAATGATTTCTCATTAATTGTGTCTGTTTGATCGACCACCTTCACATTTAAATGGGTAAAATTGATGAATTGTATTTAAAAGTATTCAAAAAATAATAAAATAAACATTCATCTCATACAGTCTTGTTATATTGGTTAGTTACATGTAACAATTTATATGAAAACACCTCCTTATTATAGAATGTTATTACATGATTAAAATAGATAAAAATGAATATTTTTGTATTTTAAAGACAATCTATAGTCTTCAAACATTCATAAAAATGTGTTTTTACCTACTGATAGTCAACATTGCAATTTAACGATCTTGCAAGTAAGACATTATTTTTCGTGAAGATACCCCTACGCTAAACAAATGTATATTTTAAAAAAAATCGGGCGGTACGAATTGGTGACGACCCGATTAAAATAAAAGTAAAAACATTGAAAATAACACACAAAAAGTTCCATGTGTGTGTTCGAAGAGTACATTAAAATCAAAATTGTGAAGGTCTGACCGCCCGACTAAAATGAGTTAGGTCGTTGGATTACCTAACAACTCATACAAGCCTATCACCAATACGGCGTGGGTTCGCACCCGGCTTTGTAGATTACAAAAATGGTGCATTCGACTCGCATCCGCAAATGATAAAGTTTACAGTTGCTTGCCCATGGTCGGTGGTTCTCTCAGACTTGGTCCACCACTAAAACTGGTCGCCATGAAATATTGCTGAAAGTGGCGTTAAGCACAATAAACCAAATCAAATCAATCAAGTTACTCTGATTTGATCAAATGATATTATGCAAGATGTGTTTGTCTACCGGTGTATGAATGCTTTAAAAAATATGTTTGTAAACATATTAGGTACCTTTCCTAAATGACCAGTCTTTCCATCAATGAGAAAACTTTGTAAATCAAAATTGAAGAGCGATATCGGTTTCCACATCACATTTCTGTCAGTCATCATCGTATTCATCCAGTTACCTGATATTGTTTGACCTTCAACGGTCGAACGATTTTAGTAAAGTCGCTCTCGATTGACAATAACACGAGCTATGTTTTTAAGTTTTATTTATTAAATTGGTTAGTTTTTCATTGATGATAATACAAACATTATTCTTATAAATTACTGTATTATGAAAAAATACAAATGTGGTAGACAATATACCTTTAATACTTGACATTTTTTTTTAATGCACACTCGATTGGTGATATATATAAATCAACAAATCAATTTTAATGTTGTAGTTGGATTAAATGTCATACAATTTGGGTTTTTTTTTTCAAGAACACTCTTATTGTACAAGTTAGATACATTACTATTGAAACAAAAAAAAAAGTTACCCGTATTGGATATAACGGGCTTCCTTTTCCACACGAGTACTCAGATGAAGGCCGAGGTGCTTATATAATATATGATAATTCTAGTTCTTGGCCCAAATACCTTCTGTTAATTGACTTATTTATTAGACACGTCAATTAAGTCAATTAACAGAATGTCCTTCAACCTTCAATAATAAGTCAGAACTTCTGTCAATTGACTGATTTATTATTGACGTCAATTAAGTCAATTAACAGAATATCCTTCAATAATAAATGTCAGTTAAATGTAGGATATTTATTTATAGGTAGATCAATGTGTTATTGCAATTAGAAAGATGTTGTTTTGGTTGTGAATTTTGTCTACCATTTCCTTATTTAGGGTATGTACAGACCATGGATCGTTTAACTTAACAGATATTTCGTATCGTTTGCGTTTTTCGTTCGTTTCGTTTGCGTGTATCGTTCGTTCGTTTTTCGTTTTCCGTTCGTTTGCGTTTCGTGCGTGTAATTTGTTCTTTCGTTTCCAGTATCGGTCGCCAGATTAATTAGACTAATACACGAAACGAAATACGAACGAACGATACACGAAACGAACGATACACGAAAAGAACGATACACGATACACGAAACAAACCCACGCTACGATTTCCAGTTTAAAATAATTACTACAATTTCAATCTTACTATTACTAAAAAAAAATTAATTAGAGTGTAAACAAAATTTTACATATACAAACATGTATTTCCTTTATTTACATGTACCAGTAATTTTGTACAATAAGGGAAAACATATTTAATAAATGCATTTTTTTATAATTTACTCTAGGACAAATAAAAAAAAAATCATCTACATGTATGTAAACAAACGCCTCTGGCAATTTCACCTGGGAAATGCATGCACTGCAGGTGTGAAATGTCAACTCTTTCATTTGTAATTTCATTCTAATTAACAATTATATGACCCTTTGAAGCCACACACCTCTCGGACAGCTTAATCGAGAAAATAACTGATACACCTATGTCTGGTTGGAATTGTCAATTCAGAATCCGAATAATTATAAATATTAATTCTGTATAATTATATAAATATAAATTCTGTATAATTATATAATTAAATAAATATAAATTTTGTTTAATTATATAAATAGAAAGTCATATTTGGAAGTCAAATATATGAGATTTAAAATTTAATCATAAATATAATTATTAAACACATTGGTAATATAAACTATTTAATATAAATTGTATTATCCTATTACTTTACCGACTAATTTATCATTTATATAAATAACTTGCTTATAAAATATAAGATTACAGAAGTTAATCACATCAAATTGCACAAAAGTCATTCAAATAATAACACGATACTATTCGTGTATCGTGCGTTCGTTTCGTGTATCGTTCGTTTGTTTCGTGTATCGTGCGTTCGCTTCGTGTATCCTGCGTTTGTTTCGTGTATCGTGCGTTCGTTTCGTATATCGTGCGTTTTTCGTGTCGTTCGTGTGAAGCGTTCGTTCGTTTTCTGTTCGTTTCGTTTGCGTTTTTCGTTCGTTTGCGTTTCGTGCGTAGTGTAAGCTTATACGATCCAGGGTCTGTATATTCAATTGTATTTGTTGTATCGCTTGATTGATATTATGATAATGTGTAGTTAATTTTTGATATTTCTAATTGAAACATGATTAATTATTCATAAACAAATGTTTATTACTTTTGAAGACTTTCTCTTAATTCATACTTTGATTGGGAATAGTTTTATTGATTGTAATATCTAGAAAGGGAGATAATCAGGTTATTGTAGTTTGTCAGTATAATGTTTAAAATTATTGTGAATAAGCAAATTTGAATTTATTATCTGTATTTGCAATTGACTTATGATGTTTCATGTTTTCTATTTTTTTATACAAATATTGCACTATTCAGCGTTGCTAATTTAGATCTTATTTATGTGAAATTTATGTGTCATTCCAATATATATATATATATACACAATGAGTGAAAAATAAATTCATCATGAACCTCCTATTTGTATTTTCGTAAGCCAATTGATAGCTTTCGGAGGTTACACAAGTAATATATTCCTTTTAAACCATATAGTCGTGTATATAACGGGATATAAATAATTGTGCATACAAAAGACAAGGTATGTTATTTAAACCTAATAAATAATCAAAGTAGATCGAGATCAAATACAAAGAACAGGATGTCTGTGTAAATCCTGTGGTCTTTTTTCATTGTACATATCCCAGATGCATGCCAGATATGTAAAATTGCTGATATCTTAAGATAAAAAGGTCAAAACTTTGCAAAGCACATTCTTAAGTACCATAAATTAAGGCTAATTTATGACAATGCCGTCTTTTGATGGGATAAATATTTCACCGCATGCCAACATTTTAATTATCTTTCATTATGATGGTTTCTTTTTAAAACATTAATATTATAAAAATTAAAAGACGTTTCTTTCTTAATTAGAATTTATTCTTTTTTGATGAGTAACAATAAAGCACGGAGCTCGTTAACTGACATGATAAATATTTGTATGACGTTACACGAAATAGTATTTGGCATAAACTAAATTAAAAAAAATATCTATATAAACGAAATAAAAAAAATTATCATGTCAGAAAACGGGCTCCGTAAACTATTTCGCATAAACGAAATTAAAATTATCATGTCAGTTACTGGGCTCCACAATAAAGCAATGAAAAACGTAAAAACCACATTTTTGCAACTATTTTACGGCAAATATAACTCTTCTCGTATATCAGCAAAGTTAAATGTACCGGAGGATTGTGCTAGTTTAATTGAATCTGACGCATTCTGGCCATCCGGGGTACGGTGTAGGAGATGGTTAAGTAACCGCGACTGGCAGCTAGGATGGAATGAAAATCCAGAAGACGAATAGAAACACTTATTACATTAAACAGACCTTCAAATCTGTCCATAATGTTGTTCTTATTGTATATATTTAAAATCAGTGTTATTTTCTATGCTATAATGAGTCTAAATATATTAACATGGAATGTGAGAGGTATTATGTCATCCACTTTATGTCTGTCAAATTTACTGCATGTCACCGATTGTGACATTGCGATTATATGTGAACACAAGCTTAAGCCGAGCTCACTGCCTTACATGAATAGTATAGATACAAGATATCATAGTGTATCAAAAACTGATAGATTAAATTATTACTTTAATTGTACACATGGTAAAGGTGGCATCTCTATAATGTACAAATCTTCTTTACAGTTTTCAGTAAAAGAAATGGTAGATACAAACTCAGATAGGATTGTAGGTATTGAGCTGAAAAGCCAAAAATATAGGTCAATATTTATATTTGGTGTATACTTACCTGCTGATGGCTTAATTGATAACTATAGACAAGAGTTAAATGCTCTTGATGATCTGTACTCGTACTACATAAATTACGGCAATGTAATTGTTGCTAGATCTCAATGCTAGTTGTATTAATAAGAATATAGAGTTTACTAACACTATGAAATCGAAAGAACTTCAGAAATTTGTAAACAGACACATTATCTGTCATCCATTTACTGACACTTGTAAAACTATACGTAAAGGTCCTGAGTTTACATTCACACTTAAACACACTATGTTAGCCTATATTTTGATAGATGAGACGCTAGTCAGACAATTAAGACGATATGAAATTCTTGAAGAAGGAATGTTTTCTTCGACGTCAGATCACCTACCAGTTATTGCGTGCGTGGAACTGGAAGAAGATCCTCATATTAATTTGAACTGTTTTTCAAAGCTACCAGCTTGGCACACAATTACAGATGAAAACATAAAAAAATATCAAGAAAACTTATGTGAACCCTTAGATAAACTGATACAGGAATCTAAATATGGCGACATTTATATTGAATCTTTTTACTCGGAACTGGTTAGGACGTTGTTGAATTCTGCAAAAGAGGCAATACCAAGTAATACCTTCAATCCTCACACGAAGCCGTACTGGAATAATGATGTTAAGATGGCACACAAAAAAGAACGCGAAATGCGTCAAATATGGTTACACGAGGGTAGACCCCGAGGCATGCAACTCCAGTCTTATTTTAACTACAAGCGAGCGAAACGCGATTTCAAAAATATCCAGCAACTTGCATGTGAGAAACACATTAAAGAATCATATGATGATATTAACAATGCCGCTGAATGCGATATACGGTTGTTTTGGAAGTTAATTAAGCGACAAAAACCGAAACAAACCAAGATCTGCCAGGAGATAAAACACAATAACAGTGTTAATAAAACACCGGAATCAATATGTAATGCATTTTCGAATTATTTCCAAGATTTGTATACACCGTCGGACACATCTAAATTTGACGATCAAACATTGAATGAAGTGAACAAAGCTTATGATGAAATTAAACAAGTGTGCAAAACTGGTGATGATCCATATTTACCTGGTGGTTTGATATCTGAGGACGATATCATCTCTGTTATTAATCAGTTAAAGCGTAGAAAAGCATGCGGAAGTGACATGATTCAGAAAGAACATTTAATTTTCGGCGGCTCAAAAGTGGTCAAATGTCTAACAATTTTCCTTAATAATGTCATAAGTAAAGCGTATGTGCCTAAAGAGTGGCGTAAAGGACTTGTTGTTCCGTTATTTAAAGGTGGCGATAAACCGAAAACACACCCTGACAGCTACAGACCGGTGTGTCTATTATCAAGTTTGTTGAAAGTATTTGAAAAAGTCATGCTCAATAGGATACAAACATTCGAATTAAGACCTGGAACGTTCCCTAACCCGCTTCAACACGGATTTCAAAAAGGTCTTGGTTGTCTGACGGCGTCTTTTTGCTTACTCGAAACAATATATCATAACATCGAACAAAACAGTAAAGTATTCGTAGCATTCCTCGACAGTATAAAAGCCTTTGACACTGTATGGCGCAAAGCACTTATGTTCAAACTTTTTAATTTAGGTGTGAAAGGGAAAGTTTGGTCCTGTATAAATGAGATTTATAGTAATACACAAAGTGCTGTAATTGTTAATAAATGTAAATCGAACTATTTTGAGGTCAATGAAGGTGTAAGACAAGGTGGGGTCCTATCTGGCTTTTTGTACTTGATATTTATTAATGAACTAATTAATGAATTAGGGCATTATAATGAAGTGACAGAGGTCAATAGTATAAAATGTTGTGCACCGTCGCTAGCTGATGATATTACATGCATTAGTACAACACCTAGAGGACTACAGCGAATGCTTGATATCTGCACAGACTATGCAAACAAGTGGAGGTTTCAGTTCAATGGAAAGAAATCCTGTGTGATTCAATTTTCAAAATCATCGTTTAAACCGGATTTTGACTGGACGATAAATCAGGAATCAATCCCAGTTGCGGATAGTCACACCCACTTAGGAGTTGAACTTAACGGAAAACTAAGTGCACTTTCTAGAACGACAAATGCTTGTAGGAAGGGTAGAAACACTTATTTTGCTACTTCTAACATCAGAGATGACAATACAAGTCCTTTAGTTCTTGTTAAACTGTACAAATCTGTAGTAATACCGAGCGTTTTATACGGTTGCGAAGTCTGGAATGATTAAAAGAATAAAGACGTGTTACTCCTGAACAAACTTCAACACTTCGTGGCAAAGCACTCACAGAAATTCAGCACACTAACTAGATCAGACATTTGTGAGAGCATGGTTGGATTACGAAGTATAATTTGTGAAATCGAAAAGCGTAAATTGTTTTTCTTTGGAAAACTGTGTAAAATGGACAATGGGTATCTTGTAAAAAATATATTCAGACATAGGCTTTTCACCTGCATGACAGACAATCGACATAGAATATGATTTATTCCAGAAATACTGCAAATTTTAAGCAAATACAATCTGTCTGATTACCTTACTAATTACACCAAAAACACTAACTTTCCGGAGAAACCAAATTGGAAACGTATTGTAGTGGATGCTGTTAACCAGAAACATGATAATGACTGGCAAGCTCGTATAAATTTAGACAGCGATTTCAACCGATTCCGAGAGATACATTTCTCCGTATCTATAGCAAGTGTATGGCAATTTCCGACTAAATGTTCCGAACTCCGCACTGCAAAGTTTATCGCTAAACTTATTTCATCTGTTCCAGATCGCAACGAACAATCATGTGACATTTGCAAACGTGTGTGTAAAGACATCTTTATTCATGCGAGTCTTAGTTGCCCAAGTACATCAGAAATGTCTAGTATCTGGTGGGACTTACTAATCGAACAGTTCCCTGTAGAACTATATGCTGAACTAAGCGAATGTGATGAAGAATCCTTATTTCGAATTGTACTCGGAAAGGACCCATCAACCGATCTATGTGCCTCCGACCTCGACGCATTTAAGCGACTTTGTTACATACATCTTGTAAAGTCCTCAGCCGAATACAACCGGATTCTTACTGCAACTGTACACAACTAGGGGTTCCTAGTGCATGTAATATCATCAGCTAAGCCTATTTTTATTACTTTTTGATAGTTAGTAGTTGTCTAATATACTTTGTCATTTGTATATTTGTATATATATTTGTTTAATCTGTGTTTAATTTATTGTCTACAATGTCATAATAATTCATGTAATCTCTATCTAGAGGAAATAAAGAAATGAATGAGAAATATAAAGGCAAATTGTATAATGTTTGCTGTGATCCGACCAGAGATCTGACTCACGAATATCTATCCCGTAATTTAATTGACAATAGCTTTGAATTCAATTACAATTTGTACTAATCTACCCATCAATACAATTAGCTTCTTGGTAAACACGTATGCGTACTTGACAAATTAACATAACAAATAATAAGACAAGCTTAAAATAGAACCAATTAATATATTCCTTTTAAACCATATAGTCGTGTATATAACGGTAGATCGAGATAAATACAAAGAACAGGATGTCTGTGTAAATCCTTTGGTTTTTTTTCATTGTACATATCCCAGATGCATGCCAGATATGTAAAATTGCTGATGTCTTAAGATAAAAAGGTCAAAACTTTGCAAAGCACATTCTTAGGTACCATAAATTAAGGCTAATTTATGACAATGCCGTCTTTTGATGGGATAAATATTTCACCGCATGCCAACATTTTAATTATCTTTCTTTATGATGGTTTCTTTTTAAAACATTAATATTATAAAAATTAAAAGACGCTTCTTTCTTAATTAGAATTTATTCTTTTTTGATGAGTAACAATAAAGCACGGAGCTCGTTAACTGACATGATAAATATTTGTATGACGTTACACGAAATAGTATTTGGCATAAACTAAATTAAAAAAAATATCTATATAAACGAAATAAAAAAAATTCTCATGTCAGAAAACGGGCTCCGTAAACTATTTCGCATAAACGAAATTAAAATTATCATGTCAGTTACTGGGCTCCACAATAAAGCAACATATTAATATGCATTTAGCTTTTCTTTTTGTTTCTTTTTTATTTCAGATGAGTGCGTTTTCATCGCATATTTGTGTATGCATGTAAACAAAGTAATATAATGTGTAGTTGTTGTGTATGACCTCACGGAAACGGCCTTGTAGGCTTTTATTCATTACAGAAACTTTTTAAATTATGTTTTGTTTTGTTTCCAATCGATAATTTGAGTGCGCAGGTGCTAAAGGTAGATATATAACAGTGACACTATGTTTTTTCCACATTGACCCTACATTTTATTCATTGAACGTCGAGTGCCTGTGGTTGACGATATATAGGCCGTCATATTAGAATATTCAATTATTATTAATTATATGAGTGTCTGGATTACTGTTCAAACTGTGTCTGAAGGGCTCTCAGAGGAAGTATCTTCTTCATGTTTTGAAAATTGTGTTTGTTAAAAATGTCCATAAAAAAAATCAAGTATTTTAGGAAGCAAATTTGATGCCAGGAGATGGCTATAATGCAGGATTTTGCACCATTTATCCCAGAGCCTCTGGGGGCCCCATACCCCATGCCGTAAATACGTGGGAGATTGGTTTGCCAGTCTATTCATTCTCCTATAACTTTTATTTTTTCTCCTACAACTCAAAAAATTAATGACATCCCTGATATTGATGTTTCAGTAAAGATATTTTGTTGTCTCACATGTTATAAGAGTTTTAAATCATTTTGTATGTCAGATACAGGAGAGGAAGTTATGTTTCAATCTTTTCAGTACATAAATACATGTTTACATAGGTATAATTTTTATGATTCTGTTTGACAGGATAATGTAGACCTTTGAATGAATTCTTTATTTGCAAAAGGCACATAGATGCTATAGCAACATGAATATATAAAATGAACAAAAAAGAAAGGGATAACAGAGAACAATATGACAAAGTTAATTGTATATAAGATATAATTTATAATCTTAATTTCCAAGCTGAATTCAAAGATCAATAAGACCTAGGTTACATTACAGCTAGATCTTTTACATTTGACACCATTTTTTTTCAACCTTTAATTGCCTCAATATAAGCAAGAGCTTATATATTTCATATACTATTGGAGGTTTTACAGATAAAATATGATACCAATATTTCAAAATTATATGGTGTTTATACATACAGAGGAAAATGACCAAGTTCACCATATAAAAAAAAGCAAAGGAAATAAGTGAATTTATTGCAGAATTATTTTTTTGAATGGTAAGGTTATTTTGTTTCCATTCTGCCTTTGATTTCAAATCTATGTGTGAATGCCAGTCATTCTGCTTTGTTTTAAAATCTATGTGTGAATGCTTGTAATTCTGTCTTTGTTTTAAAATTTATGTGTGAATGCTTTTTACAAGTAATTCTGTCTTTGTTTTAAAATATTTGTGTATGAATGGTATCTATTCTTTGTGTGTTTTAAAATATGTGTGTATGAATGTTAATCATTCTGTCTTTGTGGTTATTTGTAAGTTCATGTCACTCTGGTTATGCATTCCCTTATTTAAGTAAATTTAATATTGATATATAGTTCAAGAGCTCTAGATTTTTTTATTTGAATGCTCTTGTAGTAAAAACTGTTACTGTTCACCTGTTAAAACTTACCTATTTAAGTTTCTTACTTTATTTAACTAAAGTAAATCATTTTGTTTGTTTTTTATTAAATTATTTTGTGATATTTTAAAATTATAACCTATATGGAATATAATGAGATAACATCAGATGACAAACTTAGAATCAAAGAAAGAGAATTGATTTTGTTGTTGTTCTTCATCTTAAAAGAGGAAATTAAAATGTGATCATGGATTGGATCATTGGTCAACCACATCATCATCAAATGGGGTCATGGCTTGGGTCTGTGGTCATCCTAATCTACTCACATTTGAATGTCTGGACTCCAGTTTGAGTTTGTTTTTCTTGGTGCATGATTTCTTATGATTTCTTTTAATTTGTGAATTAATTTTTTAGACCCTTTCTATCATTTTTCTTTTCAGTATATTTTCTGAGATTGAATATGTTTTTCTGAAATTTTGTACTTGTCAAAATCACAATAACAATTATTTTTATCCACATGTCCATGTAATAAAACAAGAAAACTTACTACATTTAAAAAAGTATGAATATTTATTATTCGCATACCACCACCCCCCTTTTTCCACAAAAAAAAACCAACAAAAACTACCAAACACATAAAATCAAAATCACTTGTTGAGGTCTTGTGTTCCAAAAACATGCAGAGGTAGAATTTAAACCTGGTTTGACATCAGTCAGGTAGCATGGATCGGTTGAAGCTCCCACTGAGCCTGAATAAAATTTGAACTACATCCACGATTTTTTTAATGAGACCAGAATATAACTCAACTTTGTTGACGATGTTTAAATACGATAATTAGGTAACCCATAGTCCACATTTGTTCAGCAAGTAATTGTAATATGGAGACGCCAAGGAAACCGCTGAATAAATACTGGTGTTCGGTACCCCACTATCTGTCTTATATAAGAAATATATACATAAAGGCAGATCGTTTTCCTTTCATGATGCTGACAGCCGCAAATAAAGAAAGAAAATAAATTTAATTTTAAAGAATTATTTGTCTCTGCGTTGAAGTCTTTGATACAAATAAAATAATTTAATTGATATCTGTCTTTTACAGAAAATGTTAAGATATTTTTAACTTGAGAATCGAACGTTAAAACGACACATATCGATTGGAGTTTTTGTTGTGTACATTAACACCGGAAGCTCAGGACCAGCAGTTCCATCGAAATCACGTGATCTGGCAGACGAAAATAACAAAATTTTGACGGAATGGAAATGATTCGAAACAACCGAATTCCATTATAAAATAATGGAGACACTATTTTTCTGCTGCTTACTAAATATTTTGCTGCCTTAAATTTCTTAGTTTGTAGTAATATACAGCCTGTTAGAATTAGGCTTACTCCTCTCTTGAAATTATTTTTGACAAAATAAATGCCTACGTCAGACCACAGGCGCTTGGGGACAGGAAATTTTTTTTGGTGAATATATATATATTTTTTTTTTGTGAATATTTTCTTTTTCATACGTAATTCGTACCCTACTGTGCATGTCTAACCTGGTTTTAGTCAATTTTATTCACTTTGACATAACCCCGTATTTTCTATCTACAAATACTATAAAACCTAAAGGCTGAACACTTCGTGTTTCTAAAAATAACTTAAATTTGTTACCGTCAGGAATCCCCGCTGGTTTCCAGTGAATAAAGTCCTCTCCTATCGGTTCAACTGTCGCCGTCGTTTCTGAAGGATCAACACTTAATGTCCAGAATAAAAAAAAGTCCAATTCATATCCTTCAAATACGTGAATTTTTGCTTTATAGCCGCTTGTCGACTGTTTTGAATTTATTCGCCCGGAACCACACACAATTTCCCGCGGTATTGGTCAAGGGCGGATAACTCTTGTTTCACGAGGATTTCCGAACTTAAACGTGACAAATAAAAGAATCCGATAACTTCCGATGCAAAATAGTAAATAAAGAATACAGAAAATAAAGTAAATAACGGTAAATGTAAAATAACCATGGATGAAGATCAAAAAGCAGCGTATAATTTGATAATTAGTGGCCATAATACATTGCTTACCGGCCAAGGGGGTACGGGAAAATCATATGTGATAAAAAAGGCTGTACATTTCCTAAGAAAGGAGGGGTATAATGTTGCCCTCACCTGTTCTACAGGTATTGCGGCGTCGCATTTTGATGCCCATGCTTCAACATCGCACAAATGGGCAGGCTTGGAGGACGGGCGTTATGAAAATATGGAACTTTTGAATTTATTGAAAACGGACGAAAGGTTCCAAAATGTAAACCAGAACTTAAAGCTAACAAATTATTTATTCATTGATGAAATATCAATGATAAGCAGAAAACTTTTATCACAAGTTGAATTTATATGTAGTGAACTAAGGGACCAAAACCTATACTTTGGTGGCATTTCTGTTATTCTGAGTGGAGATTTTTTCCAATTGCCACCCGTCAAAAATCAGCTGTATGGAGATTTGGGGCACCTATGCTTTTCTTTGCCCTGGTTCAAATGTGCATTTCCACATTATATAGATTTGAAAATCATACACAGACAATCTGAATCACTATTGATACAAGCTGTAAATGATCTGGAACAGGGTAAACTATCAGGGAAGACTGTCGCTTTTGTGAATTCACTGAACAGACCATTAAAAAACCCGTTTCTAGAAAAGGCTATATATCTATTTGCAAGAAACATTGAAGTTGACTTGTTTAATTACGAAAAAATCCAAAGTATCCAGTCTCAGTTATATGTTTTCCAATCAGAAGATGAGGGTAGCAATGATTTTCTTCAAAAAATATTAGCGCCCAAGTACCTAGGTTTGAAAATAGGAGTTCCTGTTATGCTTTTAGTAAATTTAACAAATGAACTTGTAAACGGAAAAATTGGAAAAGTGTTTGAAATCGAAAATGATAATATATATGTGGAATTCAAAGTAGGGGAGGTGAGAAAAACTGTTCAAATTGTTAGGCAATTATTCACAAAATATGATCCTGTTGACAATATTTATTTAGCCAAAAGACTACAATTTCCTCTTAAATTGGCCTACGCCATTACAATCCATAAATCTCAAGGTATGAATTTAGATGCTGTAGTAGTAGATTGCAGTAATGCACGTTTTCCAGGGCAAATAGGAGTCGCAGTTGGCAGGGCAAAGTGTTCAGATGGTCTTGTGATAAAAAATGTTAAGCCATCACTTGTGAAACCCCACTCAGAAGCAGTTTATAAACTTTATGAAAACTGTTCAATAGGTGAAGTTGTTAATGACTTCTCATGTTGCAAGATGCTAAGCAAAGATACAGACGAGAATAACAATTCAGACAATAGTTCTTTCAATAATGAACAAAAATCAGAGGACTCGTCAGATGATGATACCTTAAACTATTATGAGGAAAAAAATAGTGGGTCAGAATTTTCAGACTTAGAACCAGATGTTCTTGAATTAATAGATGAAATGGAAATGCCTGATAATCTTTTAGATACTTTCAAGAGCTTGCTATCTGAATTCAGTGATACACCCTTGTATGATTCATCTGTTAAAATGAAGACTGAAACGCTTGAACATTTACTCTCCTTTACACAGTGGTATGATGGACAACAAAACAAAATTCACGATTTTGCCAATGCTGCATTTGAGGGGGGCAAAACCCAATTTTCAGCTAAAAACTTTAACAAATTTTATACCAATATTAGTCAATATTTACAATCAAAAGAGTTCCGAAGTGAAACGTCCAAACTTGCAGATATATATAAATATGTTGACAAACATAAAGTGTTTCAAATATTGACAACTATAACATTTAACCTCCAAAATCAAGAACTTAAAGTGGTCAATGAAAGGTGTGAAAAGGACAAACCTGATATTCTGAAAAAAATTTCAACTGAACAAGACCTGATAGCATCAGCAAGGGGAAAGATAAGGTACATTAGTGGGTATGTGGTGTCAAAGCTAAAATATAAAAACTCTAAATTGTTGCGAAATTCTCTATTCGCACCAGGAAAAGAGGAAAGAGTAAAGCGAGCAATGAAAAAAAATGAACTTTTAGACTCGTTGTGCATTTCATATGCAGATATTGCTGAAATCAGTGAAGATCCAGAAAGTTTATTGGAAACAAAGAGGAAACAAAATAAATCGGAGGGATTGTGTAATCTTAGGGACCAATGTTTTGCATTTTTTCACTACTTGGAATAAAACTGCAGACAGTTGTTGACTTATGAAAGTTTATATGAAAATAGACAAGACATGTACACTTGTGTAGAAAACACACTGCTGAGCAATGCGACTCATATAAAATCATCTTTAAAATTATTTGAAAGTTTTTTCATGGAAGAACATGGACTGATGGAATGTGATTTTGACTCGATTGACTTGTGTATTTCGAACTGTACTTTGTGTGATATAATTCAAGTAATATTTAAAGACTGTGTTTGCTTATTTCTGAAAGTATCAATGGCTCAGTTTAGAAAGGACTTTTTATCTGCATTAAAAACGAAAAAACAAAACCTCTTAGGAAAAAGGTAGTAGAAAAAATGACAATGAAAACAAAGGATAAACAGCTGGATATGAACTTTATAAAAACAGATAAGTCAGAAACCAAACTGGCATCTCACCTCCGTCTTAAAAGTGATTTAATAATGGAAAATGTTTCATTGGACAAACACTTTAAAAAAAGTGAATTTGTTTTATTATGCTCTGCATATGACATAAAACTGAAAAAAACAATTAAAAAATGTGACTTTATTAAACAACTATTAAATAAAGTAGTACTTTGTGATAGAATGCCATATCCAGAAAGATTATCACAAGAAAGAATGACAGAGACAAGTGCACAAAAAAGTGATGCTCAATCAAGTACAGTACAAGGTCCATCATCAAAAGAACGTCATGCGATGCCAGGACCAATGTCCGAAATACCCACAATAGTAGGACCAGCGTCCGAAGAACCTGCAATACCAGGACCATCCACTTCGTACAAGGTACAACTGAACAACATACTTCTGACATTGAGAGTGACACAGAGTTGAATGCTGAAGGAAAGAAGCCTTCAAAAGGCAAAACAGCAGGTAAATTTAAACCATATTAAAGTAGA
>MJUT01019138.1:59331-91296 GCA_002080005.1 Gigantidas platifrons | reverse complement strand
GTTTGATTTTGGAAATGTTCCGACAGTGTTGTATTTTTGGTTTGATTTTGGAAATGTTCCGACAGTGTTGTATTTTTGGTTTGATTTTGGAAATGTTCCGACAGTGTGGTATTTATGTTTTTCATCTTATTAGCTCATAAATCATACCACACCATCACAACAGTTCCAAGAATCCAATCAGAAAATCGTCTATGTCTGTGTTTAGTGTTATAATTTGTGTTGTTCTATTTAGTTTCGCTACATGTTTCTCTCTATCCTATTCATTGCTGGTTTGTGCTACTACTAAGATATCAGGTAAGCTTCATTCGCTTCACGGACTTGTCAACCAAAAGACAATACACAAAAGCACAAAATACAAAACTTTTTAATGAGGTGGAATCTCCATAGAACTATTCCAAGAAAAGCTTTGAAGACAACAAAAGGGCAATCAAACATCGAATGACAGACAATGCAATGCACCCCCCCCCCCATTTCCAAATAAAAAGACCCCCACCCCCCAAAATCACACACACACACACTCTCTCTCTCACAAAGCAAACAATCAATGATCCACAAAACTAGCGATTGAGCAACACAAGCCCCACAAAAATCCGGGGGTGAACTCAGATGCTGTGGAAGGGTAAGCAGTTTTTGCTCCACTGGTGACGCCCGTCGTGTTACTCAGATTTTAAAATTTGATTATAAATGATTAAATCATGACACAGGAAAGAAGAACCGGATGATGACTACGACAACGGAACATATTCGTGGTCATCTGTGACTCAGGTGTATCGTAACGGCTAACCAATAATGACAACGTAAAACTGTCCACGTAATTGCTTCAACTTAACCATGTTTTATTTTTATTTCTTTTTCTGATTTATGTTTTCATACTTTTTTACTTAGTTTTTACTCCCAAATGTTTTGTAGGGGTTGGTTATAAAACGAATGTTTAAAAACAGTAATGGTCAACAATTCTACTAAAATCAACTAAATAAACAATCGCCTTTCATCTCAACTGAACTCACCGAACACAAAAAAAAACACGACATGTGATGTTGGAAATCCAGATCCTGGATTGGGTCAGGCATAAAAAGGTGACGGGTGTTTTATTTACATGTATGTTATTTGTATGTATTCACGCATACTGGTGTCCATTATGATTTTCATGATATTCGTGTACTTTGATAATAATACGACGGGTGTCATTAGTGGAGCAAGAACTACTCACCTATTCAGGGTTTATCTCCAGTTTTTAGTGCGAGTTGTGTTGCTCAATTGTTATTTTTAGTAGTGGTTTGACGACCATTTTTTCTCCTCTTTTTGTCCTGTTTTCAGTCTTTCAAATGCACGTATATTATATTATTAAAG
This sequence comes from Gigantidas platifrons, assembly GCA_002080005.1. Taxonomy (NCBI): domain Eukaryota; kingdom Metazoa; phylum Mollusca; class Bivalvia; order Mytilida; family Modiolidae; genus Gigantidas; species Gigantidas platifrons. The sequence continues at coordinate 89,946 of MJUT01019138.1, read as the reverse complement.
AGGTTTTTTTTCTAAATTTTGTAGTAATTTGGACCAATATATTGATATGAATTCATATCCACTGATACCTTTCAATTTACTACATAGATATATTTTGAAAACAAGATAGTATAGTGATAAACAAATTTTACATAAAAAGTAATTAGCCTATCTCTTCTATTCTACTAAAACATACTGTAAACATAATAATAAATATTTATTGCTGTAATTTAATAGTTGGACAGTCCATTCAACTTGCCATATAACTATAACATCATCTACGGTTCACTGTACTAGTATTACAAATGTCTCCTTATGTTGATAAGCATTAAATTATATCGATATATTCATTGACCTAATCATAGGGCCTCAAATCTGGTATACAATCATATAAAGATAGAAGGTTGACGATATCAACAACTTAATGTATGTAATAGTCTGTTGCCTGCATTATAATAAGCTTACACCATCTATGAACATATTGATCTCTTTGTTTGATTGATTGCTTGATTGTTGATTAATGTAAATGTTTCATGGATATTCAGGACGAAAACAAGTTCAAAAATATCAAAGAAAGTATATAGAAATGAAAACGGAATGGGAAAACAGTGACAACGACTTTTCACTGACATTGGGAAGAAATAGAGAGTTGGGTAAGGATAGAAAATTTCGTCTTCTCTAGCGGTTAGAAAGGGCCTATTCTTTTTTTAGAAATCTACAAAAGAGATCCTTAACGTGCTGGGTGCGTGACACTTTCCAAACACTTTATTCACAGCGAGGACATCATTCAACCTTTACCTATCTTCAGCTCCATGGATCGACCCTTAGGACACGTCATGAGTACCCAGTTTTTGCTAAAGTACATCAATGAATATGCCTTTTCTAGAAAGAATAGTACATATGTACTTGCTCACGTGACATGTCTGAGCTACAAATTAAAATATCTATGAGATTAGCCACTCGCAAATGACTGTATTAGAACAATAGAGAAAGGCTTAACAATGTCCTCCTATATTAAAGGGCCATATCAATGAAATTTGTAAAAATCTTTAAAGATAACGTTTTCATAGATTGGTAAATGCATAGCACAATGCAATAAATGCGATTAAAAAATATGCACGTTTGCATACTTAATTCGTACTTTGAAAGTTTTATTTTCACCTGTCTACGAGTACTTCCGATCTCAATTACGACAATCCACGGAGATTACCATTTACAGTGTGTGACGTCACTCCTTGTACCAGTTCTGATTAACAAAGAAGCGTGGAAGCAAGAAAATACAGATTTGACAATAATAAATGGAACTTAACGACTCACAGACATCACCATGGCTTTCGGAGTCGGAAGAAAGTGAACTCTCAGTTTCACTTTCATGCCGATACGGCTGATTTCATCCACAAAATTGCAAATATAAAGCCACCTGCTGATTGTTGGTTATGCAGCTTTGACATAATCCAAATATTTACAAACTGTCCAATTAATGAAATATTATCTGCTGTCAGAATAGCCTATGATGATTTTGACAAAGCTAATTTCAAAATAAAATGCCCACCTACAGACTATTTAATTTATCTCCTTAATCCGTTTTGGAAAACTGGAAAACAATACATTTGAATTCAACGGACAATTATTCCAACAAATAATAGGGGCCGCGATTGGTGTCATCCCCTCATGTGAGGCTTGTGTTATTCTTATGTACCAAATTATGAAAGAAATTCTTTCATAGTTCAAAGGTAGAAAAAACATATTTTTCTACGGCAGATACAGTGATGACGGCTTCATGATATAGGCCTACAATGGAAATATCAATGACATCCCTGATTTTTTAACATGGCTAACAATCATCACCGTTTTTTGACATTTACGCATGCAATTTCACAAATATTTGCTATCACAAAACTCGATGTAGATATTTACAAAGGGAAAAGATTTTTTAATGATAGCATATTGGATATGAAAACATATTTTAAGCGAACAAATTCATTTCTTTAACTGCATCGAAACAGCTGTCATAATCGACATGTCTTTTGGTTTTCATAAATGGTGAGGTCATTAGATACAGAAGAAACCCCTACAACCAGGATGATTTTACAGCACATACTTACACAGTTCAAATTGAACTTAATCAAACGGGGTTACAAGTAGAATGAAATAATGAGATGTATAAACGAGGCATTATACATAAACTAAGAATAGATTAGATCTTATTAATAAAAACAAAACAAAACAAAACAAGGAAATTCCTTTAGTTTTGTCTAGCAGATACAATCCAGGCGCGGATCCAGAATTTCAAGTTAGGGGGCGTACTTGAAAATTCTCGGGGTATTTCGTGTGAAAAATAACGATTTTACGCAAATAAATCGTATTTTTTTCCAATTTTAGGGTGGCGCGCGCCGGGTGGCCCTCCCCCTTGCAATCCATGCATAAGCAAACTGAAGCAGTGCATTATTAAACATTGGCATATATTAAACCAGGATGAGGTTTGCAAAGAAATATTTACAGAAAAACCAATAAAAGGCATAGAAATGTTTTGTTGGAAATCAAAGAGACTTGTTGTTTGCATCATTCGATGCACTCCGTGATGTATAAGAAAATACATGACTATATAGATTGTAAACACGATATGATGTAAGAAAATGCATTATTAATTTATTATATNGTTTTGGTAAATTAAAGTTTCATTATAATATTTATTTACAAATGATCAAAGGTCAACATTTCTAAGTTACTTGAAAAAGAAAGGACTATTGAAATGAATCCTTCCCTCAAGTGCAGTTTCTTGTCCTAGAAACTTCAACACAATTCCAAACATGACGTTTGTATATTGATATGATATTGAGATGCACAACATGATACATTTCTTTTTATTTACAGTGTTAATTGAGGACCAAGTGCAATTAATTGTGCACGGCGTTTTATTTCCTGATTTTAAGTGTTGTAATATTGAGCTTGAGTAAGTTTAAACAAGTAGTGTTTACTGATCATGATAGTTGGCAACGGATAACACAGACTAATCCTCTGTAAGGAGAATAGAGTGTTATTTAAAACTAAATTAAAATTAAATTACCCATGCGACAGTTACATAATTTTGTAGTTAACAAGCACAATATGTACTTTCAGATGATACATTAACAATGTCATTGTACTTGTTCCAGCTCTAGTTAACAAGCACCATATGTACTTTCAGATTATACATCAACAATGTCAATTTACTTTTTCCAGCTCTCAGCCTAAGCACTATTTTCAGTAGTTCTGACTGAGCAACATATTCTAAATCGTCATTAAATTATCGTAAGAGGACATGTTTGGGTCAATAAAACTAGTTTATCCCCGTCGTTCTTCACGTACAATAGCATTAAAACATTTGATTTCTCTATTTTCCACACAAATCTAAGAGATAGATTAAAAGAATAATATCGACTGCGTTTCATAAACTAGAATGGCCAACATCGATATAAATCCAAATGTACCTTGCTTTAGAAAGAGATACATCTTGTTTTCTAAAACAAAAAACCCAGTTTAATGTTATCAAAAAGTTCTCTGCAACTGACATCATCGAAATGCTCGCGATTTTGATTAACAACATGCATGTTATGTTTCGAGGACGTATTTTTCAACAGACAGTCGGCATTCCTATGATACAAACTGTGCCCCTCCTCTCATAGACTTATTCCTTTATTCGTATAAGGAAGATTTCATACAGGGGCTTCTCAAGAAAAACGAAAAGAAACTGATGCGATCCCTTAATTTCACCTTCCGATATATCAATGACATCCTTTCACTAAATAATTGGTGGTTTTGTGAATTACATCTACTTAGTATCACATTGAGCTTGAAATGTATGATACCATACATATATATATAAAGCTAGGTATGGTTCATACCTTGATCTATGCTTAGAAATTGCCAGTGATGTTCGGTTAAGAGCAAAAAAAAAAAGAGATGATTTCAATTTTACAATTGTGATCTCTCCGTTTATATGTAGCAACATTCCAGCAGCATCTGTATTTGGAGTATATAAATGTATCTCTCAGTTGAAGCGCTATTCCAAAGTTTGCGTTTCCTATTACGAATTTCTTGATATAGTGTTGCTGCTTATATGGAAGGGTTCCTAGTGGTTACGTTGAAGTCTTCACTTCGAACGTTTTACGGTAGTCACCTTTAATTGGTTAATCGCTAGGGAATATCTGTGTCACAAATGACCACAGATATGCTTCGTTTGTGGTAATCACAATCCGGTCCTTTCCTCATTCATAATTTATCACCGGGTTTGTAACAGGGGTAACACGACGGGTTCCACTTATTATACTGAGTTCTCCCCCGGTTTCTAGTGGAGATCTTGTTGTTCAATCTCTAGTTTTCTGTGTAGTGTTTCGTAGATTCCCTCTTGTCGTCTTCGATTTACGGCTTCTGATTACCTCTCTGATATCTTCAAAGGTTTCGTACAACAGATATCCAAAAGCATTAACCATCAAATGAATGTTAAATGGTACACAAGGCTCCAGGAAGATATAATCAATAAATATAATAATAATAAAATATAATAAAACAATGAATCAAAATCTAAAATTAAGAAATAAATCAGGGAAGCCAGAATGTGTCTCGAGTTTTAACATGGATTGGCGAATATTAGTATTTCATCCCGAGCCTGAGGCGAGGCATACAATTTACTAATATTCGCCAACCCATGTTAAAACTCAAAGCACGTTCTGGCTTCCATGATTTATTTCGATTCTGATATGTTTAAGAGTACAAATACGGTAGTATACTCTAATTGGAAGACGGTAATTTATATTTACGTTAGCGGAAAATGTCGCACACAATTTATGCTGCCAAATACGAGCAGACGATAATTCATTTACGAGGGAAAAGTCAGTCACATTCACAGGCGCATCTGCGAATGATATTATACCATCGATAAATCGCTCGTTTGTCTACAAAGCGAAAGAAGGACGTCATGACAGAATTGTCAATGCAACCTCCTATACTGTACGCAAATGACAGAATACTGCTACAATTTCTTAAAATTATGTTTGAATATTCATCAATAACATAAAATTTCCTATAATTTGTGAAGGTCACAAATCAAAATTATAGAAAACCTTAAAAAAGATTAAAGGTGAGAATTCACAATCAAACGAATTTCTTTCGTATAATATATGATTGTAAAAGTGTTTTATAATGTAATAAAATAATAAAAACGTAAATACCAACTAAGTGCACCACGACACCTTTCTGGAATAACCTTTATCAAGTACGCTCACAATATGGAAATATCAGAAAGCAGAATAATTTAAACGTGTTTGGGAGCAAGAACAAAACATACAAAAGGACTACACATGATAACCAAAATAGGCTAAGGACGCCCACTCCTGAGGGAGGAGAAGCTTAGCTTTGATAAGAGATAAGAATAATATAGTCGTGAGAATACAATTTTCATACAATAATAAATCAATTAAATCACTTCATTTCTTGACTATCACTAAATCAACATATATCTAATGATTGCAAACATAAATCGCATTGAAAACTGATTTCAATTCATTTACATAACTCAAATAGTATAAATATACATAAAATAGACCATCAGACTTTCATAATTAAAAGATTTCGATTTTTATTTAATTGTTAGTTATCTAGAACATTTATCAAAAACCTTCAAAATCTTATCACTTACGGGTGAGAAAAATAAATAGATAAAAAATGACATTTCTATACTTATTTGATACACATCAAAGTGATAATAACCAGTAATTAATACATTTAAGACGTTGACATTGTAACTTTTTGTATCTTTTAATAATTAATTGATTACAATCAGGACCACAGTCATGAATTCTAATTTCTTCTAAAAATACATGTCACTTTACAAATGTTTTTTAAAAAAGAGTACTTTAATATTCCTAATCTTCACAAATTATCAGATTTTATTAATAAAAAACGTATTATTAAAACATAAAACTTAATAGATTCCCATTGCCATACAACCATCTGATTTTATGTTATATAAACAGTCACTTCCCTTGCTACTGTTAGTATCGTTTATGTGATAGTAATAGCTTGATTTTAGTTTACAATTTTATACACCATGACAGGTCCATAATCTTTACGCCTGTCATCAAGAATGTACCATGTTCAACACTTGAAATGACGCAGTCTTGAAGATAGGCGTAAAGATTCTTGCCACATGCATTACTAAACAAGACAAACTTAAGTCACCATTGAGAAAATCACCGAACATGCACTCCTCGTCTTTCATTATCCCTCCTTGTAAGACTCAACAAACACAAGAATCGTTTTTCTCTCGTGTGATATCTGACCAGGATCGATTGCCACAGCCCATATTTTTGAGTGGCTCGATTGAAACATTCAAGGTTACTATCTCCTCTATCAAATACTAATTTATGAAACCTGTAAATAGTTTTAACCTTTTTCAATTTGTCATGTGCGACCTCTGACATAATCTTCAACTTATTACAGGCAGTCAGTATTTAGTAGAGGTAGAAATAATATGCAGCGCAGATATTTAATTGTTTCTTAATATCTATTTGGCTGTTGTAATAGATGTACAGAGACAAGGATTAGAGTTCATTAACACGTTAAATTCTATCCACGTTTTCGTATTTGTCCTAGGATAAGACTTCCAAGTTCAATTACATTTTGTCACTTTATTCACTTCAAGTATGAAGTTGATGTTATTGTGATGTCAATGACGTCATATTATATAAAATCGAATTAGACAATATAGGTATGGCGTCTTTTTATATGAGATTTATTTGGATGAGGCTAAGAAACGGGGGTACTGCGAGGCCCTGCCGAGCAGTCCCCCTGTTTCGTGCAGAATACAAATAAATCTCATATAAAAAGACATCAAACCTATATTGTTTTTATAATGAAATACTATATTTTTTTCTCACTGTTTTCTATATAAAAAAAATAATTAAAATTCGCATTCCCCGTCATGGGCCCCATTTAAAAAATGCTTTATACAGGACATTGTCCAGTATAAAGCAAAAGTTCCAAAAAGGGGTGTGGCCTAAATGTTTTATACAGGACATTGTCCAGTATAAAGCAAAAGTTTATACGACCCCCTTTATCAATGCTGTAAAGTTACCAATTGCTCGATCTTTAGTTTTATATGTATGTTTTGTAGATCGTTGTTTGTCCTTTTGTACTTTTTCTTTTGTCCATTGTGTTGTCTCTTCTTCTTCGAAATACGGATTATGATTGCTCCTTTGGTATCTTCAAACTCTTCTTACTTCAAATTGGACACCCGTTGTTTTATTTCTACCAGATTCTATGGCGAAAGAGACGTCAAGTTTGTCATTAACAATTTTCCACACCATACCAACCATTCCCTCCGTATGGAGGTTATGTCTACAACTCAGACGTTACGCTTTTGAGATTGCAGTTTGTATTCAGAATTTTTATATCATCGTTTTCAAAGAACTAAACTATTAAGTCAAGAATTTTTAAAGAATTGTATCATATTTTTGGAAGTTATCAATACCTTGTGTATTCTGATTTTGCTTCAAAGTTGGTAATGTCTTCCGATAGCATTGTGTATTATCTGACGTCTAAATGACAGTTAAGGCCATCTGTTATAAAAGCAGTATTACACATATATGACATATTTGGCGTCACGAATAATAAATATATTATTCATTAAAGCGGAAGCGTGGATATAAATAGCTGTGGGCGGAGCAAACATTCAGTTTCTTCGTTATTTCAGCCATGGTCATCTCGAGGAGGAAAAATCGATGATACACAGTTTGATAGACATAGTTACTTTTGGTGCAAAATATTGACAGGCAAGGTCACTAGTATTCCTCCCTACGAAACTTTTAGTCTTATCAAAAATAATATTCTTCATCAGTCTAAAAAACCTACAAACATCACTTCAAATTTCTTAGGTATGTGACCTTGGTCACGTTGGTCATGTGATATACAGTTTCATAAATATGCTGTTCATATCAACGGAGATTTTTGCTGATAAGCTCCGCCCACAAATTTTGGCGGTAGGCACTACCGCAAATTCCCCTTTAAGTTCACAATAATCATTGTTCATTGCAACGCTGCTAACCCGACAGTTCTACCAATTCAGCCATTCTACTCACTAGTGGAGAACACCTGCACGAATCCATCACTTCATTAAGACAGATGGCTTAGTCCAATAAATCCAGCTTAACCCCGCCAGTTTTATTCAAGTACATGTACCAAGCAAGAACAGTGATCGGTCATGTATATATCGAGTTTACCTCTGTTTTTATGATATTCTCATTGGCTTTTTGGAACAGTTTTGAGCGTGTGGTTTGGTATCATTTCATTAAAATAATAAAGAAATCCGCCATCACTAAATAATGAAAAAGAATTATCCAATCTTGTGTCCATTATCATAGAAATAAATTTTAGAAGAAAACCAAAGGGCAAATCAAGAATGGACAAACCAGAGACACATATTTTGACTCCCTCGACTTTCGTTGAAGGTCGAAATAATCAAATAATATGAATTGTATTGAATGATATGCCCCGTGAATAGTTAGGTTTTTAAACTTATCATTTGAAATTTAAAAAAAACTATTTCATTTGATAATATCACGCTTTTTTGTATTTGATAAATGATGATATGATTTTTATTGTCAGCATGTCAAATAGAGTTGGTTAAGTAGCGGTTTACAAAGGAGATTAACCCCAATACATATCAATACATGTTATTCACGAGATAGAATAATTGATAGCCTTGATAAACACTTTTCTATCTATCCCATTTCTTAGCCATCAGAACATTTCATTTTAGAACCTCACACACTGTAGCAACTAGATATTCTGCATCTCACTCATCAACACCTCGTTTGTATTAGTTGTATGAATATGTTTGAAAATTCGCCGGCAAACGGTCTACTCGTTTATTAATATGCATACAAACATTGAGGGCCCCATGCAGCTTTCTGATGGATTTACAATTTGCAAAAAAAAAATTGAGAATATACTTTGATATGATGCCAAAATAGTTGGGGACTGTGGAATTGTTATACGATAGACGTGATACGTTGACTGTTTTGCCAACAGAATTCTAAACATCACGTGTTTTAAAAGACATCAATGGCCGCTGCTGTATCACGTCCAAGGTTATTGTCGAGTGTCAAACATGAATTCAGAGACTTCTGAGTGGAAAGAGGCACGATAGTTGTTGAAGAAGGGGGCAATGGCAATGGGTGAAATAAATATTCATTATATCGCACGAGAACTTCATTTGATGGAAAAGAAAACAAAACAGAAGTTGTGTCAAGTTATAATAAATCAAGAATTAATATAGGGCACTAGCATGACCGTTGGTAAAGGACGTTTTTAGGGTTTGGTTTCTTATATATCAAGAGTTATAAACAAATTACCACATCTCTTATCTCTTCATTATGGGACCGTCGTGATCATGATCGTATGGTGGTTGGATTTACAAATATCTATGCAATCGGTAACTATCACCACTAACGTGTTGAGTTCGAATCCACTCATGGCGAGCTGTACTCAATACAAAATTATATTGTATAGTTTGTCTGTGACTTGTGGCAGATCGGTGGTTTTCTCCGGGTACTCCGACATCCTCCTCCAATAAAAATGACCGTCACGATATAACTGAAATATTGTTGAAAGTGGCATTCAACACCATAAACCAACCAAACCATCTTATCAAGAGTTACATGTACATTGTACAAACAAATAACCACACCTCTCTTTATCACCTTTGCGTCGTCAGTATTTTTATCTGATCATCGTGGACAAGTTAAAGATACATATACAATATTAGTGTATTGTAGAAGAATATAGAAAATATTTGTATGAAGCTAAGGAACTGGGAGGAAAATGCAAGGCTTTAGCCGAGCATTTTCCCCCAGTTCCGTGCCGAATAGTTATTCGTGACACAAATATCACGTAACGGTTTACCAAGTCATGTTGGCGATCGTAAAACCCTAGAAATATGTTAGTCCAATTTTAATAGTTATCACATTTTTCATCACTAGGAAAAATATAATTTTTCTCGCTATAGGTCATGATAAGCATAGGGAATCAATGAAGACAAATTATCTTTTATAAGAGGTATACAAGATAGAAAGGTAACAGTAATATACAAGGTAGAAAGTTAACAGTAATATTCTGCCAATTAAATTGATTTTGGAGGAAAAATCCATTAAACAGTGTTTTTGACAATCCAATAATAATAATCAGTTATTCTTAGCAAAATCTCAAATATGGAAAGTACCCAAATAATGGTATCAAAGACATTTTATACATATCATCCAGACAGCTCCAATCTGTAGTCAATGTTTACCTAGTCGTGCTACTATTTTTACAACATCATTGATTTGCACTTTTGTGATTTCGGACGTCGAAATAGACAAATCAAATCATTAAGGTTACTCAGAGCGACATACGGGTCTTACGTATACGTAACATGAAATGACGATTTATTTCTATTGGTCAGTAATGTTGTGAAAGCAGGCGCGTGTCACTTTGTAAACGAGGATATGGACTAGCTTTGACAGATTCTGATTGAAACAGAAATCGCAGACTAGGTGTAACTGTTTTCGCAACACATTTTGAGGCGCTTTGAGTATTTAACTTGTTCTGCGCGATATCATTTCAGATGGGATGTACCCCATGGTAGAGAGATTAGGTTTTATTTCATGACCTGGGGTTTCCTCGGAGTAGTTCGAGAGATGTTTCCTTGCACCAATGTCGACAATCATCCAACTACAATTAACTAACTATCCACTTTAAACTAGAGGGAAAAACAGAGACAAATATAGTTTCCGGTTTGAGATTGTGGTTATATGTACCTCATTTCTGAATTATCTATTTCAATATTAAGAAAAGGGATTGTTCATATTTGATATTTCATATTTGGTTCAAAATTATGACAAAGAGTAAACTAAAGATTTCGTTCATCTTTGTTTGGGTATTATCAAAATCTATGGAAGATATCAATATTGCATCACGAATATTTACATACCTACAAATAGTATATACATTTATGTACTTAATCCATACGTGATACAAACAACTTTACGCCGTTATTGATTTGGGCATTTAATTTCTTTATTTAATGTTTTTTTGTCTGGTAACATGCATAGGAACATATTGTCTTCAGTGTTTAAATAACGTGTGATACGATTATATACATTATACATGAAGGAATCAGATATAATGATTGGTCATGTCAATTTATATCAAGTCCAAGATAAAAAAAAATATCCTCAAATTTATTAAGCAAAAACAATGGCAAATACCGGTACTTTATTAATAAAAAATGTACGTGCGCCCGATACGTTTCTGGAGTAACATTCACTAGGTACCCTGATCGCCAAAATATTAGATAGCCAAATAATTAAATGTATTTTTCAAGATATTCTCTGCTTCATGTTTTCATCAATTCATCTCATTCGTATTAATATCATACAACTGCCGACAAATGCCAAACTTCAGTTTTTAGTCGGCGACATTGGCTATGCTTTAATAAAGATATATGTTCTTTTTATGACCACTATGGGCAACATGTATATTTCAGATTACTTTGATACAAGAAATGCATTATCATTTAATTAAATGCTTGACTGAGATATGACTTTATGCATTTATTCAAAATTAGATCAAGTTATTTTTATGAAACTAATGCTTTTCGAGAATCAACCCTTTACGTATACAATTTGGTCGCCACCATGACTTGGTTGACCATTATGGAATACTTAGTAACTGTGTCACAAATGACCACGGATATGTTCCACTTGTCGTAAACACTTCCCAGTTCTTTCCTCATTATCACCGGGTTTGTAAGGTTAACACGACGGATGCCACTAGTGGAGCAGGAACTGCTTACCCTTCTGCAGCACCTGAGTTCACCCTCGGTTTTATTAGGGTTCGTGTTACTCGATCTTTAGTTTTATGTGTATCATCCGTATGTTTTGTAGATCGTTGGTTGTCCTTTTGTACTTTTTCTTTTGGTCATTATGTTGTCTGTTCTTCTTCGATATACGGATTCTGATTACCTCTTTGGTATCTTCAAACTCTTCTTCGTTCTTTTATTGGAAAGTTGTAGCATCATATAGCGCTTTACTTATGTTTTACATATCATTGTGTTCATGTGTCAATAAACGTCAGACAAAACCGAAGGGGCACTCAAGAATGGACAATCCAGAGAAACTGGCAGCATAGGGCACACAAGTCAAACAAAACAAAAAACACAACACAATATGTGTTGGACACCACTATATGCAAACAAACACAAATATCGTAATTGTTCTTAAATCATGTAAGAGCACCGTCGTTTATACAGTACCCTGACGATCGGTGTCCCCGTTATAAATCGATATTATCTATATGCCTGATGAAGATTAAGCTTTCAAACATAAATACATCTAAAGTTAATAAGCTATGTCAGTACCGAAGCACTGACTACTAGGTGAATGATACACTCGGGGACTACAAGTTCACACAAGGTATAATTTGTCCTCAAAAAAGTTATATAAAAGAACTTATTTATAAGTCCTAATACTCGTGTATAAAACACATCTCTTAAGATACAAAATGTACTCTTATATCTTGTTCTACCGCTATTTCAATGATATCCGAGTCTCTCACTGGGTACTGGTGAATATTCCCAGGGCTCAAACCCACAGAGCAGCTCAGCACGTCCACATGTGGCGGATAAAAGGAGCCCTCTCGGTGGGGGTTGTCACGTTATGTTGCAAAAATGGCCGACCGTGGACCATAGTGGGTAACGTGTTTTGAGACAGTGACTGCCACACTCCCTGCACGTTAAATAACTTTTTTAGATTTCGATAAAAAGAGTAGTCGCATTGTAGCTGATACAAAAGACTATATTTCCCTCCCTTCCCAACTCTCCATACATTTTCAGTTACAGTCGTCGACACGGTTGACACATCCCTTCCCACATTTCTACAATTTATATAGATTATGTATATATATAATTGATACTGATCGCTCCAGTTTGCAATAATGTGCCGGGTGTGAGTTTCTGTGGCTTTTATTTGAAATTTTCCGTCGCAATATGTAATAGAAAAATATCTTGACTACTCTAGAGAGATACAACAAGTAAATAGTCTGAGCCTACAATAGTAAATTTTGGTAAAATTTGAAGAAAAATTACAGAATTTTCATGTCGGAAATAAAAGCTACTTTTTGCTTCATTTGAGAAATAAAATTCTGACTCCATAGAAAAACATACCACCTCCCTAAAAGTTAGTGGTTGCTTCCTTGTTGTAGTCTTTTCAGTGTAGGATATTTTTTTCTTTTTCTTTTGTTTTTCGTTGTTTTTTCCCTTTTTTATTTTGCTGTTTTTCTGATAACAAATGATCATATCTATTGATATATCGAGAGTTGATGGATTCTAAACATTCTAGAAATTACTAAGAAAAACGTCGATATCAAATTTAATGCGCACAATGCGTTTCTGGAATACTTTTCACCAGGTACGCTCGAAATCGAAAGATGGGAACAATAAGCCAAAGGGCCTAAAACAGGATAGCAAAAATTGGCAAAGGTCACCTAGGCTTGATGTGTACTAACACCATAATATCACATCCTATTGTAATTGTCTGTTACAGACAGTGGAATTAAACAGACATAAAAATATATTTTTTAAAATACAGAACGAAAACTACTTACCAAAATCTCTTGAATTGAAATTAGTGTCATAAAAATCTGAAAATATTCTTTTGGAAACATTCTGAAATTGTTTTCTTCGTTGTTATGTGTGATGTTATACGAATAGACGTGGAATCGGTCACGCACCTATTTTATAGTCTTGCTTGTATTCACGTGAGTATATCTGTCATTGGTTATTGAGCCAATGTTCCATCATTACACTTTGGAAACCTGCAATAATACAAAAGATATTTTATTTAGAAACCGATTCTAACACGCCTCTTTTATTTTCAATCTTTACGTAACACACACAATAATTATTCAAGAACAATATGATTAAAATACTCTAATAAAATATGTGTTTATCAAAATATCTAGTAGATTTGATAGAATTTAAAAATTTAATGAAATAATTCTAGAGTTTTTATCAAATATTTAATATTTACACTTTGAATAGATTTGTCTGCACAAGGTTAAAATTGCACGATCTTCAAACAATGATCTGGGCGAAAAATATTGCAAACCAAACGGTACATTTGAAATTGAAATGAAACAGTCACATAATTTTGAATGCATTATGCACTTGCGGGTTAAAAAGCAATAAAACAACCCTTTCAGAGATTGATTAAATTAAAAGTTAAAGAAATTTCATTGTATATGGGAGACAATATTATCTGTATATTATACTGTAATACAGTATATTTTTATTTGAAAAATACCCAGACAGATGTAATCATTTGCATCTTTTTTCATCATATACAATTATATACATCTATCATAACTGATCTTGGAAAAAGTTAAAGCCACTTCAATATATTAAGCCCTTTTCTAGTAATCGTATATAACGTTATGAAGAGTTAAATATATCGCCATTTTATAAGGACCAACCATTTTCTTATTCATTTGGTGCTGGGTATTATTTTTTTTTCGTTCAAAATATACATATAGGGGACATGTGAAAAAAGGGGAGATATTGGATCACTACGAGAATAAAAATTTGGCCGGACGAGAAACATTTTTGTAGTCAGTCATTGAGTGGTTGTTGTTTAACGCCAACTCAGCAATTTTCCAGCTATATCGTGGCGAGGACAAGTTAATTTTAAATGAGATGATGATGAGGTCCGCTTTGTACTAGACCAACACATTTAGATGGAAATTTATAATGCTAGCTCACTGAAACAACTGTCCGCGGGTGGACATGTTGCCCCACCCGGACACATTATCCTGATTCCGAACCAACCAGTCTTTGCTATTTCTCCTTAATGCTGCGTGCTTAGAGGAGAAGCAACAAATGCCAATTTTATAGTCTTTGGTTTGACCCGATCGGGGCTCGAACCCACGATCTACCGCACTCTAGGCGAGCACGCTAACCATTACATCACTGATGCGTTTTTTTGTTGTTGTTTTTAAGTAATTTAATTAAAAAGGTTCTATTGTAACAGAAAAAAATGTTGTTGTTTTGTTATTTTACACATCATATAATTTTCGAGAATCGCACTCACAAACTGGCGCCGATGACATCGGTAAATCGATAAATGTAAATCCAACTAATCTATTTACCCATCACAACTTAGGCTGTTTCCGTATAATCTTTGATGGAGGTAACATAATCATACGAGGTTTGCTGATTGCTATCATATGTGCTTCTAATTATAACGGGGTCATATTAAATACCAATGACAACAATCTTTGCCATGGCAAACGGGTACGTAATACATACAATGTATACAAAATTTAAGAGGAATGATAATTTCAAATCAAAATTTAAATCATTAACATTCAATGTGTGAACTCGAAATATTACGTACATATAACAATTATTTCTTACGGTAATATTTTTTTTTAATAAAAATATTTTTTTGATCTTGTGACATATTTGATGATGATTGAAGGTTGTCGGGAACCTTGATAATAATAATAATATGTAGACCAAGAGATGTCTTACTCTCAATTGAGAAATATCGACACAATTTAATATCTGTCTATCAACGTACAAATACGTCACAGGTACACTATTGTACCAATTGAATTCAAAATATTAAAACATTACTTATTAATATACATAGTATTGTGTAACATTCTATAATAATTATTAATATTGTAATATTTTTCAATATACTTGCTCATATAAAACAATTTTTTTCAAAAAAGTAACCTCTTGGGTCATTTTAATATATATTACAAAATAAGATTTGTTCAGTTTTATACCACATAATGGTACTGACAGGTACATGTATTGTGAGTTCGAACCACGTCCATGACGATGTGTACTCAATACAAGATTTTGTGATAATGTTTGTCTGTGGTTTTCTCCGGTTTCCTCCCCCAATAACACTGAACGCCACAATATCACAGAAATATTGTTGAATGTCCTAACTCTATATTTTACGTGATTAAAAATCAAATTCAGGTTGTTTGAATTTCTGTCAATATAGATTAGATTAACAGAGTCATTAAAACGCAATGGAGACCAGACATTTTGTATTTCAAAACTTTCAAAATGTCTAGTTCTTTTGGGAATAACATTAATAATGTACCTACCCCAAAACACTTTCCATCTCAATCAAAATGTTTGATACATTTAAACTAAAAAAATATTTCAGGTACACTGAAACAATTGATCTGTATTCGTTAAGATCAATTGAAATTTAACAAGAATATCAAGATTCAAGATTTTATTAGTACACTCAGACACATGAAAATGTGCAACATGAGGTCATCTTACATGTACAAATATAAAGAAAAACATGACAAAATGAACATGGGATTACAATTACAAAATACAGAAATTCAATAACACAATATATATTGGTACACTGGTGATTAATGACAAAACGAACAAGAAAAACATAATTCAAAAAAAAAACCACAAGTTTACTTATAAATAATGATATATTTTTAAGAAGTGGCATATTACAAAGTGAAAGTAATCCTTTCATCTTATGGATGGTAGGATTTGCGGTGTAATATTTTGGGATAAATTTTGATCTTAAAGCAGCGATTAATTCATGTTTGCATATAAACAAGGGGATAATGTCATTACCCCGACACTCAATACTCCGACAATCATTACTCCGACACTTATTACTCCGACAATCATTACTCCGACTCTTAATACTTCGACAGTGACCGATACTCTTTGCAATTCTGGCGCTTTTAGCAATCCAAATGCAGTACGGGACTCCCCATTTAACTTGAAAGGGGCATGGTTTTTATCCCGGAGTCGGAAGTTTTTTTTCGTATGCAGCACTATTGTTTTTAAAGCTTTTCAGCGCGGCCCAACAAAATATTTTTTACAAAAGAAAATATTATTTCATGTAGATCTAATAACAATGCTTTCTCTGATTAGTTTTTTTATTCGATTCCCGTCATGTTTTCTTCAAAATTCAGGATAGCAAAAATACATGGCCTACCTTTTCAAGTTATCAAGTCGTCTCATAGTTGAGCGACACCTACCTACCATTGGATCAGATGCGTACGGAATTGGGTTTGTTGAAGAGACCCGTACTACCCGCGACCAATACTGCGGGTGCATTGCAACAGTTTCAGACAAAAATTCATTTACTCGCATTCGGTCGAACTCATTGGGTTCGTAATTTTGTGTGTTTTTCCCCTTTAGATTGTTGTCTGTGCTCCCCAGGTTTGTATATAATATATATGCATATGCATAAATAAAGGAAATGTATATACCTAATATAATAGCTAAAAGTTTTCATGTTGTTTTTCTGCAAGGCACACCAAGGGACGGTGCTCAAGGAAATGTAGCAGTTTAGTGCTTACACTCCTCCTCGTGTCCAGTGCAGATGAACAATATGTTATTAACGTGTAGTTTCAAAATTGAATGAATTGATAAAAATAAATATGAGCTTTCATGTTGTCATTCTGGAAAGGGACACCAAGGGGTGGGTACTCAAGGAAATGTAGCATAATAAAGCGTACACTCCTCATCGTGTCCAGTACAGAAGAACAAGATGAAATAGAAATGTCAGAAAGAAATAAAAATCATCTACAATATTTACAGATAAATTGACACAAGAATATCTCTTCTATACTTAAATTTTCGACTATATCTTTTATTTTCGTCAATGAAATAAATATAATAATCAATTGCACGTCGTGAATAATGAATATATGATCACTCGCGCCGAAACGCATTCAGATTAAACTCGTGCGCGCAGCAAGTTCCGCACACTCGTTTAATCTGATGCGTTTTGCGGCACTCGTGATCATATTTTCAATATCCACTCCGTGCAATATCCTATAGTTGTTTGGAGTTGCGATTAGATAGAATATGATGATACAGTCCGGGAGGCATGGTCGGGGTATTAATGAGTGTCGGAGTAATGTCTGTCGGAGTAATGACTGTCGGAGTTATGAGTGTCGGAGAAATAACTGTCGGAGTTATGACTGTCGGAGTAATGAGACGACCCCATAAACAAGTAATGAACTCATCTCCAATATTCTCTCTGCAGAAAGTACACATTCTGTCATTCCTAGCAGTATTTTGCCATCGTCCTGTCTCTATGGGGAATTTCATATTGGAACATCTAAATTTTGATAAATTAATCCTATTTTTGACAGATAATACTGATAAGTATTTCTCAAAACCAAATTCAAATTTGGAGATCGAGTAAAATTCACCACGAGGTAAGTTTTCAACATCTGTGAACCATTGTTGAATAAAGTGATCATGTAAGCGTTCTTTTAAAACAGATTTCAGTGAATGTATATTAATATTCAATTGACTTGAAAAAATATAGCTAAGACCAGTATTATCAAAAATTGAAATGACAAACGATTTCCATTTAAAATCATGATTTCCACTTTGATGAATTTGTAACATAAGTCTATAAAGGATACTACTGAGCTCTGAACAAGTTTCGTCCAAAACGAGACCATTCTCAGCTTAACCCTGATTTCTAGCGGATATCTACCCAATTCACCATAGACCATATAATTTGGTGTAGTTAATCTCACATTTGCTCTACAAGTCTCTTTCTGGCATCCACAAACGAACCATTGTATCTTAAGGTAATACCAAGATATGTGTAAGAATCTATTACATCCAATTTTTCACCGTTTAATGTAAAATCGAAATTTTGTTGACATTTTCTCTTACTGAAAATTAAGACTTTGGTTTTGTTAACATTGACAGTTAATTTCCATTTATCACAATATGACTGAAATATATTTAGTGCTGATTGCATACCCTCCTTTGATTCTGAAAATATTACAGTGTCATCTGCATATAATAAGACAAAAATCTCAATAAATACGTGAAGATTAGCTTCAAGTTTTTCCTTTACAATTTCTGGTGGACACCCAGCTAATTTTTTAAAATGGTCTTCTAAATCGTTTAAAAACGCAGAAAATGAACAGGGAGACAAGTTTTCGACTTGCCTAACACCAGTCATACAAGAAAAAAAAGCTTGATTGCTTATCATTATAAAGAACACAAGATTTAATATTGTCATACATATTATAGATAATTTTTAAACATTTACCATTTATATCATGTAAAAGCATTTTTTTCCAGAGACCAGTTCGCCATACAGTGTCGAATGCCTTAGGGAACGACCATTTAACTTGAAAGGGGGGGAGGTTATGGTTTTTTCCTAAAAAAAATATTCTGATTCCCACTGTTGCTGAAAAAAATATTCTGATTTTGTTGGAGGAAAAAAAATAATCTGAGTTTTTGACATATAACCTATTGTCAAATTCTAGACAAAAATTTCGCGCTTTGCGTGACAAAAAAAAATAAATATTCTAACTCTCGTCTTGTCCGAAAAAAAATTCTGAACGCAAAAAAAACATAACCCCCCCCCCCCCTTTGCAAGTCCCTTACGGAAATCAACAAATGTACAATAAAGTTGTTCCCCAATAAGTAATAAATAGACACAAGAGCATGCATAATAAATATATTATCTGTAGTAGAGAACCCTTTTCTAAATCCAGACTGGGTTTTATACTACTTTTTACCATTTTTGACGGAATAATGGGTTGTCGGAGAAATGGGCTGTCGGAGCAATGGGCTGTCGGATTAATGGGCCGTCGGAGCAATGGGCTGTCGGAATAATGACATGACCCCATTAATTATAGATGTAAAAAGCTTCCCTAGGCAACTTATGAGAGTAATAGCCCTGTAATTATCAGGATTATTTACTTGACCTTTATTTTTATAGACAGGTCTTATAATATCAGTCAACCAACTTTCAGGGATTATTCCAGTATCAAAAACAATATTAAAAAGTTTACAATATATTTTCGCCAGTCATTAAAGGATTCGCCATTTTTACATGAACGAAATGTCTGAAAGTCCTTCTATTTTGATTAAAAAGTTAAAGCGCCAATCGGTTGAATGCTTTAATAGGAAAATATCAGAATTGAATATGATTTAATATATTGTATTATCATTATTTGAACATTGATTTGATACACGTCCTGCAAAAGTATGAGTTTAATGTCTATTCAATCATAACTATAAGAAACTGTTTATTTTAATGAAAGTCAATATTCAAATATTAACTCGATCCTTTGATTTCTGTGGTGACTTTGCAATGGACAAACCCGGTTCACAGACGACGCTACTTACATCTTTTACGCTTAAACGAACTTCGAATTGAGGGATATGGTTATGGTGTTTCACGCCACATTCAACAATATTTCATTTATATCGTGGAGGTCAATTTTATTTGTGGAGGAAACCGGAGTACACAGAGAAAACCACTGACCTACCACAAGAGACACCTTACACATATATTCAAAGATGATTATTGTTTCCTTATGATGTCTTCCGATGGCCTTTTGTGCAACTAAATATTTAAATGATGGTTCTCGTCTATACAACTGACCATTGACATACGGCTTAGGGCTATGGTTGTGGTGATTAACTACACTTTCAACAATATTTCAGTTATACCGTGGCGGTCAGTTTTATTGAGTGAGGAAAGTGAATTACACGGAGAAAACTACCGATTTGTCGCATGTCACTGACAAACTTTATCACATAATGTTGTATCAAATACACCTCGCCATAACAGGGATTCAAACTCACATCTTTAGTGGTGCTAGACACTGATTGCACAGGTACAAAAAAAATTGTATTTGCAAAATCAACAATCATACAACCACGACATCCCCTTAGACACACTACAACTTCTGTGTCACAATGATTAAACATAATATGATTGGGATTTGCCAAGTACTAGTGAAATAAACAAACGGAACATGTTCAAGTTAGTACAAACCTTAGTGTAAACAATATTTTATTATAGAATAAATTCAAAACATATAGATTACAATAGTGATAATGATAATATTGGATTGAAAAACAGGTATGTACCCTGTCTATTACGTCATTACAATAAAACTTGGTGCAAACTTGACACAGTCTGTTACTTCATTACAATAAAACTTGGTACAAACCTTGACACTGTCTATTACGTCATTACAATAAAACTTGGTACAAACCTCGACACTGTCTATTACGTCATTACAATAAAACTTGGTGCAAACTTTGACACAGTCTGTTACGTCATTACAATAAAACTTGGAACAAACCTTGACACAGTCTGTAACGTCATTACAATAAAACTTGGTACAAACTATGAGTCTGTTACGTCATTACAATAAAACTTGGTGCAAACTTTGACACAGTCTGTTACGTCATTACAATAAAACTTGGTACAAACCTTGACATAGTCTGTTACGTCATTACAATAAAACTTGGTACAAACTTTGACACAGTCTGTTACGTCATTACAATAAAGTTTGGTAAAAACTTTGACACAGTCTGTTACGTCATTACAATAAAACTTGGTGCAAACCTTGACACTGTCTATTACGTCATTACAACAAAAATTGGTGCAAACTTGACACATTCTGTTACGTCCTTACAATAAAACTTGGTGCAAACGTGCAACTGTCTGTCACGTCATTACAACTTTGACACAGTCTGTTACGTCATTACAATAAAACTTGGTACAAACTTTGACACAGTCTGTTACGTCATTACAATAAAACTTGGTGCAAACCTGACACTGTCTATTACGTCATTACAACAACAATTGGTGCAAACTTGACACATTCTGTTACGTCCTTACAATAAAACTTGGTGCAAACGTGACACGGTCTGTCACGTCATTACAACTTTGACACAGTCTGTTACGTCATTACAATAAAATGGGGAATAAATGATTACACAGTCTGTTACACCATTAGAAGATAATATATCTTAGATGGTTTTGAAAAAGGTTGTTCAATATGTAGTGCTATTTCTGAGACACAGTTGCATTTCACAAATTTACAATCAGCACTTTCAAGGTCTGATATTGTCACTAGGAGTGAACAACGCTTTCTTGACATTAGTTGAAGATATTGGCCTCCAACAGATGGTAGACTTCCCCACCAGAAACAGCGCTTCAATGGACTTGTTTTTTTTTGACAAACCGACCTTCACTCATCAACCGCCTGAAACCAATCCCAGAAATAAGTAAGCATGAGGCTCTGTTCATTGATAGCGAGGTTCAAACAAAATTAAGAATGCCTACTAGTCGTAAAATCTTCCTCTAGAGAAAAGCGGACTTAGAAAAACTCCAGAATGACATGCAAGCTTGTAGTCAGTTATTTATTTCCAAATTCTCAACGTTTCACCCTGTTGACAGCTGATGGACTGCATTTAAGAATGGCTGCCGTCATGTCCTAGGCTCTAACGTACCATCCAAAATGACAACCGAGCGATATATCCAGCCTTGGATCAAACGACAAATTAAGCAGCTAACAAAACGGAAACTGCGAGCCTACAACAGAAACAGAAAGACTCGATCTGCCATAGACTATGCCAACGACAAACATCTCAAGAATGTGGTATACAGTACTTGCGTTAAACGATACAATGAATATGTCAATGACATTATAATGGATGAGAACCATAAGCCAAAACGCCTATGGCGCGTTATCAAAAGCAAACGGACTCACTCGTGTGGCGTTGCACCATTGAAGAGAGACGGAATAGCCTACAGTGATGCCAGAATGAAGACCGCTTCAGTCTTCACTACAGAGGACCCTTTACAACCCTTACCAGACTTGGGTCCCAGTCCACATCCTGCAGTTTCAGACATCACTGTAACTCGAGAAGGGGCACAAACACTTCTACGTCATCTCAATTCGCACAAAGGCAAAGCCACCGGTACCGACGAAGTCTCACATAGATGTTTCAGCCAAGCAGATCTCTCCAGCATTGACTCCGGTATTTCAAGCCTCAATCAACCAATATAAAGTACCAGAAGAATGGAAATCCGCCAACATCACACCACTCTTCCAAAAAGGAGACAGAAGTGCACCAGTGAACTACTTTCTGCTTGGACGCCTACAATGTGTAGTACTTGATGGCCAATCATCAGGTGCCACAGCCGTTTCTTCAGGAGTCCCCCTGAGCACCGTCTTGGGCCCTCTGTTGTTCCTACTTTTCATTAACGACTTGCCATCTGTCGTTTCCTCTACCACCCGACTGTTTGCAGATAACTGTCTTCTGTATAGAAGGATTAGAAAGAAAGAGGGTCATGTCATTCTACAGAGAAATTTGGACAACTTGCAACAGTGCGAAAACAACTGGTTAATGAGATGTAACCCTGACAATTCCGAGGAGCTCATAGCAACAAATAAGAAGTCTCCTATCCATGTTGAATACCATCCATGGCCTGGTACTGAAAAGACTCAGCCATGTCCTAGGACTAAATATTCATAAGAGTTTAAGCTGGGATAGCCACATTGATAAGATCAAAACAACTAACTCCACCTTAGCCTTCTTGTTACGTAATGTGAACCGTTGCCCAACTACCACCAAGGCAGAGTGATATACCACATTAGTACAACCTACCATAGAATATGCATCCAGCATATGGAGTACCAGAAAAGAAGACAGCATCAACAAGGTTGAGGCAGTTCAGCGTCGAGCCGCCAGGTTTGCCACTGGAAATTACCAGCGCACACGCAGTATCACAGCCATGTTACAGCATCTCCAGTGGTAAACACTACAGAGCAGACGAGCGTACGCCCAGACAGTGATGATGTACCGCATAGTGTACAGCCTTGTTGATATACCAGTGGAACACCACCTCAACCGCACCTCTCTTCGAACCAGAGGCCATTCACTACGATTCCTTGTACCACACACAAGAACTACATCATTTTTCCATAGCCATACGCCTCTGGAACCAACTACCTGGAAGTGTCTTGGAAGCAGACACTCTAAACAGCTTCAAGGCTCAGCTGTCTAGGGCAACTCTCATGAAAATTTATAACTGTTTTTATCCTTTTAACCTGCACTGTACATAGACGTCACTCTCACTCAAACGTGCGAGAATACTTTATTGGTATTGCACTACACACGGAAGAAGAAGAAGAAATGTAAACAATCATTCTATTATTTTGTGATATTGTATTTCCCAAATGTTCTTTTATCTTTTATTTTGACACCTGTAAGTATTTACTCTATATACTCACACAAGTCCGATCACACTGATAAAACTAAGGGCGATGAACGTGTGAGCGAAAAAATAAATTTATGCTATGGACATTTGAGCGACGACATTAGTCGACATTTGAGCGACAAACTTTCAATTGATCCTAAGATTTATGTGGACAATTGAGCGACTCTCACAACATCTACCTGTACTCACCTGTGAAGTATTACATGAGTCTGTCTTAGTCGACCATTTGTTATAATTTAGTCAAGATGAACACACTATAAAATATTTATATCACGGTTTTCCGAGTTAAACGGTTATTGACGTGTTATTGAAACTGCAAACCATTAACTATGTCAAAACAAGGAGCATGGACACAATACTTCCACAGTGCAGGGTGGAAAAAGATAAAGATAAACAGTTGCATGATATGGTTCAAAAGTATTCTAGTTGTGAAATTTCTCTTAAACAGTACTCCCGTACTCTTGGGTTTAAATACCAAACAAGCACGGAATTATGAGACTATAGCACTGAATTTTTATATATAAAACAAGACAATATCCTGCTCAAAAACCTACTTCCATATCCCCGTGGTGAGTAAGGGGCAACGCTCAAATGGGTTACAAGTTGTCACTCTTATGTCCATTTTTTTGTTTTGTTTTTTTTTTGCTCTTTTGTCCTGTCAATTCGCTCAAATGTCTTTCGCCGAAAACTAAATCATCTAAATTGAGTGTATATATATCTTAAAGGGTGTATCGATATCCCATTTGCAAGATCAAAGAATGTTGTCCTTCCTATTTAAGAGGGATAAAGGGCTCCCACTAAGGATGAACGATGAGGATAATCACCGAGTTTTTTTTATTCAAAGGTAAATTTGATTCTCTTTTTGTCTTTTCCATATAAATGGAATTACATAAAATACGAAAACATAATGAATATTTATTTATTAAACATTTAAAACTATATAAGCACACATGAAATATGTTCCCCAAGCTTGATTGTTTTTACAATTTTTATAATTAAAAAGTCAAGTTACATATAAATGAAAGAAATAATTTTCTTATCAAAAATGACATCTAAAAAAGCGAAATTCATTTTAATCATATATATGGTCTATTTTCTTTCCTTTGAATGGTCAATACATGTTTTACTGTTTTAAAGTGTATTACTTCTGTTAAAGTTTTAATTAATGGTTTATTTTCTGATTGGATTTTTAAACATAAAAATTACCATACTTCACTCTTACATAAAATTCATCATTAAATTTTATGAATTTGTCATTTTCTTTATTTCAATTTTTCTTCTGAAATCACTATGTTTTACTTCATTTTCATGAGTGTTTAACTAAATATACTATAGCATGTATATTTCACTTATTAATTACTTTTTTACAAATTAAATTACAACATGTATGTTATTTCATTTCTTATTAAATTTGTTNTTTTCTTTATTTCAATTTTTCTTCCTAAATCACTATGTTTTACTTTATTTTCATGAGTTTTTAACTAAATATAGCATGAGTATTTCACTTATGAATGACTTTTTAAAATTGAATTACAACAACTATATTATTTCATTTCTCATTAAAGTTGTCATGTTCTTTATTTCAAATTTGTCTTCTTAAATCAATATATATTTACTTCATTTTCATTAGATTTTAACTAAATATAGCATGTGATATTTCACTTCTTAATGACTTTTTAAATATTAAATAAAAACTTGTAAGTGCTAAAACAACAATCTACACTATATGTTGTTTCAAGAATGCTGGCGTTCAGGAAACACCCATCTTAAACTATTATCTTCTTTTTAAAGTTTTCCCCGAGAACTTACATTAGGTAATCATTTACCTAGATGGAATGCCTTTTTAAAAACATTGTTGTGTCAACTAAAAACTAAATATTTTAAGCAATTATGTAAAGGTCATTGATTCAATTTGACTACACGTCCATGTAATGTTCATTTTCTAAAAAAATATATTTATCGTAAATGCTTATATTTGAATATCTGGTGTTATTAAGTATCTTCTCATTGATTTGTGCTTTTATACAGAATATGTGGAATGGCATTCAGCATGTATATAAACTCTATTTGTTCCTTTTGTAAATATAAAAGTCATAATATTTAAAGATAATACTACCTTTATATAGAGTGCTGCTCTTTCTGATGATAAGTATTAGTAAAAAGAAACATCAACCGAATAAGGGGGAATGGTCAATGTAGACTTTATATTGCCTCCATTCGAAGTTATTTTGACTGCAACACATATGGCTGTAGTGACACAATTGATGGTATAGGTATTTCTATCTAGCCCTTCCTGTAGATAGGTGAATGTGATGGATATTTTCAACTTCGCTCCTCGGCGTAAACCGAGTCATGGTCATCGTCATTATGAATCACATATACTTCAGCCACATCAAAGACCTATACAGAGAGCAGAACATTCATTTACAACCACATACAGTATTCATCGACTACGAGAATGCCAAAAACAATGCAGCCACTACCGTTTTCCCAGGGATGGTCATCAAGGGGTGTTTCTTCCACTACACACAATGCATCTGGCGCAAGACTTACTACAAAGAAAACGACGGCATTACCAAACTGGTTCGACGAGCAGCTGTATTGCCCCTAGTACCACAGAACGAAATAGAAGACGTCTGGTTCAACGCCCTACAAGACATTGGAGACTCCGACAACGTTCTTGACACAACCACATTTACTGACTACGTCACAGAGCGCTGGGTTGAGACACACATTTTTCTTTGGAACCACTACTTGACAAGAGGGACCCCGCACCACAAACCATCTACACAAGCAGTGACAGATATGCAGCCAGTATGCAGCGGGGGAAGCCCGCCCACCCAAAAGACCAACTTACAGACGTATAGACTCCATACTTCAGCAACTGAAAGACACATACCGCCAGGAGTTAGTTACAGTGACAGGGTAATTGATTGTTACTTATTAATTAAAATTTGTAATTGAATAAATATATAAATTACAAATCAGTTTTATTTATTTATTATTTATCATGCAAGACAAGTTAGATAAATATCAGATATATTGAACCAGCTTAAATAATTTCAACCATTGAAATATATGGTTACTGGTACACACAAAACATCTATGTAAATTAATATATCCAGAAGAGACATATGCACAAAGATTTTAACCAACATAAATGAGAATTTACTTTATTTACTATATTGCAATATATAGTCACTATTAATTTAACATATTCAAGAAAAGACTATATGTCTTTATGGTATGTGAACCTATTGTCTTTTTTGTTTACAAATGTATTTAACTATTTAATTAGTATTCTAATTAAATGTATGCGAACCAGGATTAAACCCTAGAAAACTAATACATTTGTTGTCTACTGGACATGTCATTTGTGTATCACTACAATTAACTGATACTGACTCTCCTGCAAAGTAAGAATGGATCATCTGTAGCAGTATACAATGTAACATCTTTGTCTTTTATCATATAGAAGTTTCTTGAGTCAGTCTTAGAAGAAGTGCCTTAGGTATAGTAAATGTTCTAGATATAATCCTTCCCAAAATCTTTTATAAATAAATGTAGCTAATTGTTGTACATAATATATTAAAAACTTTCATGCACACTTAGTGTAAAATTTAAAATATATATTACTACAATTATTACTTTATTGCAAAAATATGAAAAACAAAATATATATATTTAATGTTATTTTTGACACAAAAACAAATACATACACTACATTCTTTCATCTTTAGAGAAAGAAAGCTTGTAATTCCCATAAACAATGGTGATGGAGTGGTGCTTACAAACTTTAAGTGAAATATTATGAATCAAAAAGGCAATATTAAGTTCTGATCAAACTGCCATAATGATTCTGCTTATAATAAATGATAAGCCTTCAAAGTTTGTAAGAAATCACACATAAAATGAGAAACACACATTTTTTTTTATGAAATATCAAAAGAGGAATAACTCCTACTGAACTAAGGTGTTCAAACTGCCGTAATGGTGTGGGAAGTTTCCCATAGAGTGATGAACAGGAATGCAGGTTTTAAAGAATTCCCATATAAATACATATTTCTTGGTAACTTGCCATGATCAGTAATAGTTAGCTTTGTACTTCAGCAAAAATACCCAATATATTAGTGTCTGATTATACTTACGTCTTTTCATATTAACCAGGGAATTATAAAACATGTTGTTTTATAATTCCCTGTATTAACATAGGTTCTAATGTATGGCATAATTCATAAGGATCATTGAGAATGAATGGTCCCTGGTCAACGCTACCGTATATATCGGTATCCTACCCGCACTAATAGTGTAGAGTTTAACTAAACTTTCTCGAGGCAATATAATATCTACTCCAAAAATAAAACTGCATTGCAAGAAGTTCGTAAATAAAAAAAAGGCTGTAAAAATAGAAATATTCACCTTTCCTAAGCATCCGAGTTCACCCCTGTATTTAATGGGATTAGTGTTACTTGATCTTTAGTTTTACGTGTAATGCTTTGTAGATCGTTGTTTGTCCTTTTTCTTTTGGCCATTGTGTTGTCTGTCCTCTTTCAAACTCTTCTTATAAATTTCAGTAGTTAAAATAATGTGTCACTGACAGTTGAAGAACCTCTTTTATATATAGGATAAAAGGTGAAATAAAACATTAATTTGGAAGAATAGTACAAAAAACAAAATATACCACACTATCGAGAAATATAATTTCGCTCATGATCACCGACTGCATGAACTCTGAGAATAGGCTTAGTAAGTCCACCAACATAAAAACATGACTTGGAATGTTATATTTAAAAATATGTTGCACGCCACGTAGTGCTAAGAATACCCCCACCCGTTCATGTGTAAGTCGCACGGTAAACAGGAAGTAGATGTGCGGTAATCCTGGAAAGGGGAGACACGGTACAAGTCACCATGCCAAAGCCATATATCAAATATAAAATCATTTCTTCCAGTAGAAGCCGAGATATCTGTTACGAAAGTGTGAACGTACGGACGGACAAACGGACGGACGGATGGACAGAAAAGGTGATTGCAATATAGCCCCCTCTCTACGAGTGGGGTTATAAAAAGTAAAATAATTCAATCACGAATATATGAAAATACGTTGTGATTTTACATGCTGACTGAAAACAATATATGAAAGATTAACAATAAAACAGCATTCGATAATCATTAGATTGAACCTGATTGGTGTGACATCTTAATTGCAGAAAGATAACCATTACTATCATTAGTTTTATGTGTATGTTTAATTTGTAGATCGTTGTTTGTCCTTTTGCACTTTTTTCTTTTGGTCATTGTGTTGCCTGTTCTTCTTCGATTTACGGATTCTGATTACCACTTTGGTATCTTCAAACTCTGCTAACATGATTTCAAAAAATAAATTACACACTTATTGACAAGTATGAGGATAATAACAAGTGTATTGTTCCTAGAGACACCAACTATTTCCCAAGACAAATAAATTATCTAAAGCAAACTTAGTAAATATAAAACACTGGGTGTGTCCATGTAGTAGAAGCAGCCATTTTATGTGAATTTCATTATTGCAAATGCTTTAAAGGATCGTATAATTATCATATGCAGCTATGAACTGTGAGTAGCTACATTTGTATCTCGTGTTGTTGCTTCCTTTATAGGTATCATCAGTCATGTGTCTAGAATTGTTGACCCCTACATATTCCCTTCAATAGGGTATTTCATCATTGTATGTGTAATTCTATTATGACCTTCTTCATCGGCTATATAAACAATGCCGTGATAAAATTGCTGATCTAATTCAATTTGAACATGTGTATTGTAAGACAAATTATGAATATCATTCCTAAGTAATTCCAGGGATTTATAGAAAACCGTGGTACATACAAACATTACAATGTTGATTTGGTTTTTTAACATACTTTTTAGTATTAATTTTTCACGGAAAAGTATTGAGAATAACCATTTATCATATCGACTTTCACATTTGTAAATTTTCGTCTTCCAGTGACGTAGTTCCAAGGAACACTCATGACGTTAACACTTGCTAACTGTATCAAAATGGAAAATGTCAGGAAATTAATAGCATCTATGGCTTTGTCTGGGATTACATAGAAAAGTGATTGCAAAGATGAAGGTTAATGCAGTTTTTTTTTATACATTTCCAATATTGGTTTCCACTTTGCAAACTCTTCTAGATTGTTCCAATCAGAATAAAAATAATTCAAGGAAGAAGTCATAGTTTGTACTTGTGTGATCATCTGTTAACCACTATGTTTTCTGTATTGCTTTGTCAGTTTGTACATGTGTGATTATCTGTTAACCACTATGTTTTCTGTATTGCTTTGTCAGTTTGTACATGTGTGATCATCTGTTAACCACTATGTTTTCTGTATTGCTTTGTCAGTTTGTACATGTGTGATTATCTGTTAACCACTATGTTTTCTGTATTGCTTTGTCAGTTTGTACATGTGTGGTCATCTGTTAACCACTATGTTTTCTGTATTGC
>MJUT01019132.1:892794-905483 GCA_002080005.1 Gigantidas platifrons | reverse complement strand
GTGTTATAGTGTGGGTACTACTGGCAATGACATTTTCTAACACCCTTATATCTAATGTGTTATAGTGTGGGTACTACTGGCAATGGCATTTTCTAACACCCTTATATCTAATGTGTTATAGTGTGGGTACTACTGGCAAAAGTAGACCAAGATCCTGAGCTAGAGTCCTTGTCAGACTGGGTTAGAACAATTAGGTCTCTAGTACAAGGTCGGATTCACAAACTCAAAAATTGTGTTAATAGTCGATCTAAGTCTGTATTTAAAGACCAAGAAGCTGTGAAGTGTCTTTCCTTTCTTCATGAAAAATATGTTATCGTTCCTGCGGACAAGGCTTCCAACAACATCGTGTTTGTATGTAAATCATATTACTACGAATGCCTAATCAAGGAATTAGGCATAAATAACAACACCTCTAGTAATACCACATACAAACCAACTTCATTCGACAAAGATGAAATCCTAGCTAACCACAGATCCTTCATGACCTCTTTAAACATTCCCTCTGGTAAAGAGCATGAGGACATACCCTATTTGTATTGGATACCTAAACTCCATAAGACACCATACAAAGAAAGGTACATAGCGGGATCATCAACTTGTTCGACGAAAGAATTGTCTATTCACCTAACAAAGATTCTGTCTGCAGTAAAAGAGGGACAACAGAAATATTGTGAAACTGTTTACTCGCGTAGTGGCATAAATCACATGTGGATTTTGAAAAACTCGAAAGATCTTTTGGATAACCTTAAATCAAGATCTTTCTCTCAAGTATCCTCCATCAAAACTTTTGATTTTTCAACTCTATATACCACCCTACCGCATGACAAATTAAAAATCCACTTAAAAGAAACAATCCACAAAGCTTTCAGTCATAGAAACGATGGCTCACATATTTTTCTAACAAAATTCAGAAAGGTAAAACATGCTCCTCCGAGGAACAAGTGATCAGTATGCTGGAATTCCTCATCGATAACATATTTGTCTCTTTTGGAGGGACACTGTTTCAGCAGGTCGTCGGCATACCAATGGGTACGAATTGTGCCCCTCTTCTAGCCGATTTATTTTTATACTCATATGAGTCGGAGTTTCTTCAAAAACTTGTTAAAGATAAGAAGATTCATGAAGCTAGAGCCTTTAATTTCACATACAGGTATATTGATGACGTTTTATCTATCAATAATTCTAGATCTGCACAATTTCTTCCGTTGATATATCCTCCAGAGCTGGAAATTAAAGAGACCACAGATACAGCTTCGTCAGCATCATTTTAGGACTTATACCTCGAATTTGACGACAGTGGTCAACTCAGTACTAAAATTTATGATAAACGAGACGACTTCAATTTCAAAATCATAAATTTTCCTAATATGTGCAGCAATATACCAGCTTCTCCAGAATATGGTGTTTACATCTCGCAATTGATTCGTTATGCAAGAGCCAGTAGCAATTATTCTGATTTCTTGAAGCGTCATCTTTGTCTGAAAAACAGGCTACTGGGCCAGGGCTATAAAAAGATTCGCCTTATTCGATCTCTTAAAAAGTTTATATTCCGATATCAAGATCTTGTCGAAATATATTCTGTCTCTGCAGATACAATAGTAAAAGATACATTTTCATATAGCGAAAATGTATATAGATAAGGATTTGGTATACGTGGTTTACAATGTCAAAAATATTTTTTGTGAATTTGTGACGTAAAAATGCTTTTGACCTTTATAGTCGTAATTAAAATACTTCAAAGGACTCATAGTTGATGGTGATGGTTCACGAGATATATTAGATACTGAATTTAGTACTGTTTGACTACTATTTTACCTATTTTTTCCAGTTTTGTTATAAATGCTGTTTTAGTGACAACCGGAACCTTTGAACCGTAATGGAAGCGAGAGGTTGGCGCCGTAAAATCTGATTCAATCCACCATTTCTTTAGAAATGCCTGTACCAAGTCAGGGCCATTGCTGTTTTCCAGATTCCCGGTTGTTGACTGATTTTGTCTGTTTATTGATTTATGAGTTTTGAATTTCCCTTTGGAAGATTGCTCTGTGTTCGGTAATTTTGTTATTACCCTTATTTTCTAACACCCTTATATCTAATGTGTTATAGTGTGGGTACTACTGGCAATGACATTTTCTAACACCCTTATAACTAATGTATTATAGTGTGGGTACTACTGGCAATGGCATTTTCTAACACCCTTATAACTAATGTGTTATAGTGTGGGTACTACTGGCAATGACATTTTCTAACACCCTTATATCTAATGTGTTATAGTGTGGGTACTATCTTCCCAAGTTCTTGTCAGTTGGCCTGGCTATTAGTCATTAGTTATTGGTTATAGACATAAAGAATCTTAATACGCTCATATTTCAACTGTAAAGAGTATCCAACTTTACACTTCTAAAAGACAGGATATACAATCATGAGTATGACCCATACCATAAAATGGGTGTGAAACGGTACATAGCTTTCAGCTGAGATGCCATTTTTATTTTACTACATTTGAAACTGGTTTCTGAGGATACTGATTTTGAGAATAAAATACATTAAAACATCATTACAAATGGGAACGTGAATATACAAATGAAGAATTGGATTCTACTGAAAGACACAGGGATTTAACCTCTAACACATGTCTATTTAAGAGGTTTAAATGGTGTAGATGCATAATACATGTACATAAGGATCTAAAATCAAAACTGAAGACAAGTATTTTTGTTGAAATTTAAACAAGGCTGTATGAAATCTAATGATATTCTTTCATTATGCAATGTTATTTCTAGTAATTAAGTCCTTCATGTTTCAGAAAAGAAACTAATTTAATATAAAAATAGGAGACATTACATGCACTTATATATTATAAAACATAGGTCAAAACAAAAACTTTGCAAAACAACAAACAAGATAGAAACGAACACATTTAAACACAAAAAATATATTGTTAGCAGATTCTATATTATTTAGATTTTTTTGTTATTGTAACACAATTACCTTCATCTATAGTTGGTCTGACGCATATTCAACTATTTCTTTTGTTATTTGGACTGCCTGTGATGCTTTGACATTGTCATACAGGTCTGATGGTATCCTTGGTATGTTGAGACGAGACGGAAACATCATGGCTTCGTGCTCACCAAGTAATGTAATTAATCTTGTCACTAAACCTCCAAGATGTTCATCACAAACATTCAGTAAGTGGTCAAGTTTGTTAAATGTTGGAATGCTATTAGAATCAATGTTGAAATGTAGAGATTTCAGAGCTTTAACCGATGACTGTAATGAATAAACAAAAAAGAGGGTAATAAAACAACTAGAGGTACTGTTCTGTTAGTTAACTAAAACATATGTCACCCCTTCATGTGGCCTCAGAAACTCTATAAATAATAGTTAAAGAAGCACCTAGTACAAGAATCAGTGACAAATCTCCTCACTTGCACTAAATAATAGCTCTGCCAAATTTATAATTCCAATATTGTGAAATCCGACCTTTTGTTTTTATGATTTCTTAAGAAAAGTTAGAAAATACCAAAGGGGTAATCAGAAGTTGTAAATAGAAGGACAGGCAATACAATGGACAAAGGAAGAAAGACAAAAGTACAAACAATGATCTATAAAACACTACATAGAAACCTTAGAAACACAAACACCACTAAACAGTAAACACGGAGTCAATTAATGTGGTCAGGAAGGGTTAGCAGTTCCTGCTCCTCTAGGGACACCTTTTGTATTACTATTAAATGAAACAAACATCGTCTGATATGGAAATCGTGTCTAGACATCATGAATCATGAATCCTGTTGGTGGGTACTTTTCAAAAATAAATAAATAAATTATAATAAAAATAATAAGAGATCTGAACCTTCCAGTATTATTTCATTTTTAGAATTCTAATAATTTGACAATACATATTATATTGAATAAGAAGAAAAATACTTTCTGCCACAGAGTTGTATGATAATTATTTCACTTTATAGCTAAAGGTCCAGATCACAGTGACTCATCTTTATAGTGATTTGCACATAGTTTGTTTTCCCCCGATCTATTTAAACATTAAATGTTTGTTAAATTGTTTTTAGGTGATACATCAGCATCTAACAACATGCAGTTTTGGGTCATCATATGCAAAAAGTAACATGCATTGACCAATCGAAAATAGCTCCGAGGAAGCTGTTGATGTTTGAGAGCTGTTGCATGTTAGTCTTGCTCACGCAGGATTCAGGATTCCTTTGTGGCTGATACAAGTGTGTTATGTATCACCGTGCACAGGCATTTGACCGATGGACCTTAATTTTCCCATGTTTTCCATGGGGGTACGTATTTTCAGGGCTAGTAACGATGTAGGGCCTCTATTAGAGTCCGAGAGAATCCAAAATAGACCTCCGCTTTGGTTGACAATCGGTCATGGGAACAGATCGTCTGGGGTATATATGAAAAATAGTACGAATACGACAGTAAACCAGTGGCACGACAGCTGATGGGGGCCCACAAAGTTAGTGCATTCCATCCGTTTATTTTTCAGAAATCAGGGAAATCGACAATAATAAGAAATTTAGCAGTGCGCCGCCATTTAAAGGCATTTTGTTTCTTACCTTGTGTTTTTTTTCTAGTATTCGTGTGGACCCAGGACCCACAAATAGAGGCCCTACATCGTTACTAGCCCTGAAAATACGTACCTCCGTGGCAAACACGGGGAAATTAAGGTCCATCGGTCAAATACATGTGTCACCGTGTGGCGGTTACTTTTATTGGTGAAGGAAACTGCAGTACTTTTGTAAAATCATTGACGTCCTAAAGTACTGACAAACCTATATCAACTATAGACCATAGTTGTATAAAATAAAACATGCAAGGCTCTGGAATCGATGTCATAAATCCTGATGGTGATATTCACTGATAGGCAAATGCAAATACAGTGATCATACGATCATGGCCACGATTACCCCTTATCTGTTAAACATATATATACCTGGTAACACATATAACATATCCAGTTGAAAGTTGGACCATTCTCAGCTCTAGACAGGAACTCCAAGGCAGCTTTCAAATCTAACTTGGCTTGCTTCATCCATTGCCGAGCTTCAGCATGAGAGGGTACGGACTCGTTTCTATAGCCTCTTGTAGATGCATTGCATTTTGTGGAATTCGTTCGTTCTTGTTGGTGAGTGTAATCGGTTTGCGCATCATGATCCCATGTTTCAAAATGACTCCAAAATCGGGAATGTGGATTTCTTTGTGGAGCAAAGGTATCTGGTTTATCATCATTGTCAATGTTCTCACCATTCTCAAGTTTCAGAACTAGCTGTCGAATGAATTTGAAAATCTCACCAGCAACACTTTCATTTCCTACATTTTTATCAGGATGCCATCTCTTGCATAGCCGTCTGATCATCCTCTTTCTCTCATCCTCTGGAAGGGTCCACACAGTTCTAACTGTGTCTTTAACTTCTTGAAATATATGTTCTAATGGTCTGTTATCTGTTGGACTATTTGGGAGTTTAACAGCAGCCTCAATCTCAGTTGATGTTTTCACTTTGTTTCTATTAAACTTGTATAAATCATATGCAGCCCTTACATCCGTTTGATAGTTACCAACATAAACCTCATATTTCTGCAAACTTTTCCTTACTTCGTTGATCTGACAAGACGACTGGTTGTTTATTTTATGCTTAACTCTAGCATGTATATAAACTGCAGGGACAAACAATCCATCCTCTGTGTATTCTTCACTAAGTAATAACGCTACATATTCACCAATGTCAAATTCAGTGAATGAATTATCGAGAATAGAATGCCATTTTGGATGAACTGTTTCCCCAATTTGTGGAAATGCAGAACCTCTTAGCTCATCGCTGAGTGAAAATTCGGGGACTTTGGCTATATCAAGTATTTTGGATATTCCATCAGGATTTTCATACATTGACAGTATTTTCAGAAGAAGGATTTCACTTCCACTATACCACTGACTCGTGCATTCTCTGAGAGCAGTACATATTGCCATCCCATTTTGGAGTAGCCATTTCTCGAGGGTATCACCATCTTCAAGAACGCAGTATAATATATGATCATTGATTGTCTTTTTATAGAAAGAAGCATGATGTTCCATTCCTATTATTCTCCCTTTGTAGACCATTGTTATATTAAGATTCTGTACACGATGAATCCTTAGGTTTTCAATGCAGTTGAGCTTCCGTTCTAATTCCATTTCGTCAGGAGGCTTTCCACTTACTTTCTTGTCATACATTGATATTCTAACTATCGCCTCCCTACAATCTGGTGTAGATAGATGGTCTTTCAAACATTGAATTTCTTCACTTTCTATTATAGTTAACTGTGACTCGTCTAAATGTGATTCTATTATATCTGTTAATATCTTAGGTTGTAAATTTGGTGGCAGTTTTCTAAAACAATCTTCTCCACTGTGAATGCGCAATCCAATTTCTTTACATCCAATAAAGTAATGGAAATCGATATCATTTCCAATGGCTTCTTCCATTGCCTGGTTGTTTGAGTATACAATTTGCCGTGCATTTTCTAATTTATTGTCTCTTGTAGGCAAAAATAGATCACCGATCCCTTCTAATAATCCTGTTTGGTCATCCGTTGTATTGTCCAGCATAATGAACAAGTTTGCAATTGACATTTTAACAGCGGATAATTCATTTCCTTCTAGCTCTTTATATTGAATGTCTTGCTTCATTTTTGAAAGTACCGTAACAAAAGTTTTACTAGTAATCTTTGTTTCCATTCCTAACAACTCAAACAACTCGTTGAATCTACCATACCTATCGGGTGCCTCTAGTAAATAAGGTTTTACCTCCATATCACCAAGACTCTTAATGATTCTACAACATGGAACAAACATATTGTGTTTTGGAACGAATACAACAGGTTTTTGAGACAGTCTATCCTTAAAAAGTTGATCATTTTCAAAGTTTTTATTATTTAGTAGCCAAGTGTAAATGTGTTCCATTACATCCTCGATAAATGTCCCATCACATTTAATTTGTTTCCTGCACATTTCTTGTAATCTGTCACAAATGTTCTGAACATGCTGTACTACTTTGGCTGGTGTTGGTTCTTTATTTATGTGGAGCTGTTGAAATATTTGTTTATGTTCTGGCCTCCAAATGCACTTGAGTGGATTTGCCCAATCAGGTAGGAGGGAGCATGTTGTCCAACACAGATTAATATTCGATTCGAGCGTAGACTCTTCAAAACAAATAAGACTGCTGATACCAAACTGCTCATGAATTTCTTTGAATGCATCATCAACTACTTCGGGATACACAAATCGAATATTTCCGATTTGTCCAAGTAATCCTTCCGTTTCAACATTTTTTCTTGAAAAAATGTGACTGACCAACCCCCGGGATTTTGACTTCAAGTCTTCTGTCAACCCATTTCTGCTTTGCATTTCTATTGTGTTTGCAAATTCAACAACCATATCGATTTTCAGATTTTCCTGCATTCCACTTAATTTTAAGAATTCATTCCAAGATTCATCTTTCAGATAACCCTGTGGGAATCTTGATTCGTCACATATATCTTGGAATATACTGTTTTCTGGGTCATAAAAATTGCAAGCTCTCCGAAAATCTCCATCAACATGAAGAACAAATTCCACGTTTTGGATGACCTGTATTAGTTCATTCTGCTCCTCTGAAAATCTAGAAAGTCCACAAGACAAAAGTGTATCCCGTATAAATTTCAAGTGCTTTTCATGATATTTCTGTGGCAAAAATGAAAATGTTGGCAATAAAATATTGGTGTAAACATCAATAGATTTGTTGGTAGTTAATTCAATCTCTTTGTACAATGGTGTTAGCTTAGTTGATGAAGTCAGAAGGAGAGTGTTAGAGGCTCTTGCCCACTCCTCAATACCGTCTGCAGGCATGAAGCTTTCACTCATAACGAGCATTCTCTGACCATGATTAATACTGATATTACTACCGCCAATATTCACATGTAAAGGAATACTTCTTAACTTTCTTTTACATTCATTTTTGTCATGTTCATTTTTACCCTTCAGAAGCTCTTTCCAATGCTCAGCAAAGTATTCCATGATGGCGTAACAATCTTTTCTTAAAACCCTCTTGTGTTGTATCTCTTCACGATATGTAAACAAATACTCCAAAACATCTCGCGTGTTAGTAGGTGATACTGTCAGGTTTTTCAGACAGTTGCTCCATGTGTATCTTTCACCTTTATCCATGAAAGGTGTCCCTAATTTTGCTACTAAGTCTCCACAAATTCCATATAAGGAATTACAATTAAGAATCGCATATGCCATGCCAATAGGCATTAAGAAAAGTTCATATTCTCGAATTCCCCTTTTCCTTCCGATTTCTCGTTTGCATGGTATCAATGACCAATGTAATAAATCATTAAGGGATTTCATTAACCAATCACGTGACTCGGGTATGGTGAAATTGTACATTTTGTATTTGTCTTCAAATTCTATAGACAGCTTCTTTTCAAGAACTGAATCAATAAATGTCCAAATACGGTGAATCCATTTATCATTCGGAACACGGAGACTTTTTGGATCCCATGAAACCTTTTGATTGTGTGTCCAGTATGTCTCCAATTGAATTGTGTATGGAAGAAAGGAAGCTAATGCTGCAATATCAAAACTCAACACATATCGTTCATCTGATATAATTTTGCTTACAAAATTTGTGTGAATGAACCGTCTTGCCGATTCTGGAACGAGATCTGCAAATTCAGAACAATAAACTGGCTCGTTCTCACTGAATACTTGTAGAGTATTGTCATTTCGGAGACACAATGGTAACCCTTCCATATTTTCAGCGAATGTCTTGCTTTGCTGACAATATTCCACACATATTAACAATTTCTTAACTGATCCGAAAGTAGTGTTGTCAATGTTTACATTGATATGTCCAATTGAACAACTGTCATCCATTTCTGTATTTTCATATGATTTTAGGAAATCAATCAAGAACTCTGGGGTCATGTTGTCAATGTCTATATTTGACTTTTTGAAGGAAGACAATATAGTCATCGGTGAGTCAATTATCTTTACACCTAATGCTTTACAAAGCGATTCAAGAGTTTTCACCTTTTGATCTTTTAAAAGTCCTAATGGTAGTTGTTCTCTAATGTTATTAAATACAGATGGAAACGCAGAGTTAGATGATCTAACAGCATAAAAACGCACATGTGAAGTTGTCTCTGTATCTATATGTATAGATGGTAAAAGTTGTTCTTGATCTTCAAAAATGTGCTGATATAACATACAACACATTGTTTTCCAATAGTCATTAGATGCCTTGTCAATATCTGGAAAGAAGCTATGATACTGAAATAACTTGGATCTCAGAGATGCATTTGGTAAAATCTTCTCATTGTCCACATCGACATGTGTTTTCAATTGCTGCAAAGCTGTCGAGTAGGCGGGCGCAATAACATCTTTCATTAAGTATTTGTTCCAAGTTGATCGGTAGCCTTCGTTTTCGTCTGTCCACAAATTTCTTCTAGATTCATGATCTAAAGCAAAATGTCCGTTGATGTGCATCGGTAGACCAGTTTTCACAGGCAACGGTAAGAAACAAAATGCCTTGCCATCATTTCTTACAACATCAATCATGTCTGGTATGCAAAGAGCCACACCCCCACGAGGCAATAATCCTAGTTCTTCATTTTGATAAGCTTGAAGAATGTTTTCTGAAACTGGTTTTGTTCCATTAAATCCAAGTCGTTGTACGATCAACCATGACTTTGTTGGTAAACTTGTGTGTTTTATATTTAAAACATAATGTATCTCTTCTTTTTTGATGCAACTTGGATTTTTGTAGTCTTTGATATTTTTAGCAGCTTTCAGAACAGCTGTATGAAATGTTTTTCGACGATTTCTGTCCTCGTCATTTGAATCAACTCGTACATGACTTTTAACAACAATACTGCCATTTTCTATATTCGAGATTGTTATTTGTTTGACATTGTTAACAAAAAGAAGAATTTCTGACAATTCTGTTTCGAGTTGTTCTAGAAGTTTGACAACAAACTGTTTGTCAATATTTTCGTTGGTTAAGTGAAGATCAGATGTTCTAGCAAGATCTAATGTACGAAGTGGAAGCCTGAATATTGTCCCATTTCCGTTCATTAGCAATTTTTCATGATAACAACTGAACACATCTGGATATTCATCTCGAAGTTCTTTTAAATCCAAAAACTGTCTTCCTGGACTTTCCTCAGTGGCACCTGGTACGTATTTACAGTTTGGATCCATAATACATAGGGTTTCACCCGTTTCTACATTTGGACCACGTGTGATAAATGATGGCACATCAGTGAGATGATAAACTGAATTAAATCCAACACCATACTGTCCCGTTTTAGTTGGATCATGTCCTTTGCTACTCAACCCAAGTTGCTGAATACCTTCTATATCTCCCTTTGTAAAAGGTTTATCGTTATAGACAAGAATAGCAGGTCCTTGTAGCGGCTCCCATGATTTATCAAATAAGCTCTTGCAATTGTGATAGGAGATATCAGAAACAATGTGTATTTCTGATGCCCCTGCGTCATCTGCGTTCTGCACCAACTCTTTCAGTATTCCAACATCACAGGGATATCCTTTCAAAATTCCCTGAATTCTTGTCTTAAGATTTTCTCTCTGACCAAAACATTTTCCAAAGACGTTCTTTGAGTGACCTTCAAGGATTTTTTTTCTTACATTTCGGATTCCTAATTTCCGTCCAATATCAAAATCTAATAAATCATGTGTAAATTTCAGAGGTTTTGACGATTTTACTTTTTCAACCTCCATACAAAGTCCATCTATATCAGTAAGTCTGCCATGTCGGTCTGGTACTTTAATATCAGCTATCAACTCATTTGAAAGTTTTTCACATTCTATTGATTTGCAAAGTTGCCGAAGCAGCTTGATGTATGTTACCACGGTGTCGTCTTGTAACGGGTTGGATCCATGTTCTTTCTGAACAAAGTTTATCACCTCAACTATTTTATGATGTTCTAGATTTTGTCTAATATTCAGAAAGCTGTGGAGATTTCTCATGTACTCTAATTTTGAACTTGTTAAGTTAAAGCCGTAAAAATATGGCTTACAATCCTCTGTCAGGCTAACAACAACCCGAGTTGGTTTTACAAATGTGTCACCAAGAAACAGAATAGGGGAGGTACATAGCTCGTCTTTGTCTGTATGGTCACTGACAATGTCCTGCAACATATCATTCATATACTGATAAATTGAAGAGGTTACGTTTGTCAATTCTACTACACTTTCCTTTCTCTCGTCTATTTGTCTGCACTCTGAAGCCAACGTCAATAAATTTTGTTTCACTAAGGAAATTGGTGGCTCACTTTTCAGCCCTAATCTTTTGTAAAGAGAAGAGCTATATATCTTCACAGGGATCACCTCATCATTAAGGACTGGCAATATGCAACCAACAATACTTTTCAGATTTCCGACATACAACCTTTCAGGACTTTCAAAACATATCTGTTGGCATGATGATGTATGGGCAACTTCATCACATAAACATCTGAAGTCATGAAACTGTAAGTTGCCTGCCCAAGACCATTTCCATTGTTCTGGTTTCGGCAAAACTGGTAAAAATTGGATACTTTTCAGTTGAGTTAACGTGTTTCCATTTGTCTCAATATCTTCCATATGGTCAATTAGATACTGAACAAGTAGTTGGCACCTATCAAGTGCACAAAACGAACAAGTAGAAGCTAGATGCTTTATAGAATTTGCTCTATTTATAATAAGCTCAGCTGATAGTTCATCTTGTATCATGCCTAGTTTCTTCATAGTTATCATGCGGCTATGTTTGAAGTACAATTTGTCAGGTGAAAAAATAAACCTTTCGTCATCAATACTAAATAACTTGGCAACATGGCCATTTCTATCAACTATTTCATCTGGACATTTCAACGTCTGGTGTGGCTCCGTTGGAATGCAAGCAGAAGTTTTCAATAAAGTAAACAATTTGTCAGAAGGACTTTCTAATGCATATTGAATCATTTCATCTCTGGTATTATT
This sequence comes from Gigantidas platifrons, assembly GCA_002080005.1. NCBI lineage: Eukaryota > Metazoa > Mollusca > Bivalvia > Mytilida > Modiolidae > Gigantidas > Gigantidas platifrons. Next base: position 893,455 of record MJUT01019132.1, on the reverse strand, counting down.
TTCATTCCAAAATGAATCATTCAAATGAGGAAAAACACATCTCTTGAAAAACTCATATACTGACAGTATCCGCTCTTTGATGAGTTTATCACACCCAGCCTGTCTAAAACATGCCCTTATTGACTTGGGGAGCTTCATCATATGTGTAACATCACTTAGAAGTTGTACACATCCTTCAAATGCTCTCGATCCAAATTTTGCTTCCATTAAAGTTGGATCTAAAAAGGTACATATTGTTATTGGAACATTTTCGTCCAATCTTCTGAAAACTGTGGGTTTCTTTGCTATGATGTTTTTATAAATACAATTCTGAAGATATACTTGATTGTCTTGCTCACTTTGATTGTCAGTTAGATGTGGCCATAAATTGTGATATGCTTCATCTGGACTGATATTTAAATGCATAAGGTTTTCAAGCATCAGTATGTATGCATTACAGACGGCATCACCCATTAAAGCTTCATTCCACATGCTTTCAAATGAATTTTTGTCGTCAGTAGTTTTGCAAGCAAGTTGTCGTCGATCTGGTGTAACAGCAAATGACCCATTTATGTGAACAGGTAGTTGTGTCTCAACTGGCAAGGGTAGATAACAAAAGATATGACTGGTTTTGTAGAAACCAAATGGCACTTGTGATAGTTTGCAAGTTCTAAATATCTGC
>MJUT01019132.1:866628-886138 GCA_002080005.1 Gigantidas platifrons | reverse complement strand
TGTGTAATGGTGATCGTGCTGGTACTTAGATCGTGTGTTCGAGCCCCTGTCAGGTCAGGCCGTGTATTTACTGTTTCCCCGCGTTTCATTGCATCATTAAAACGCAAGAGCAAAGACTCGTTGGTTCAAAATCAGGATAATGTGTCCGAGCTGGGCGACATGTGTATCCGCGGTCTAACGTCTGTTTCAGTGAGCTAAGACTTTACAAGTCCAACTTGGTGTTGCTCTACATAACAGACATCAGCATTGTCATCTCATCTAAATTTAGCTTTCTCTCGACATGATATAACTTACAACTTTCTCACTTGGCGTTAAACAATTACCACTCACTCATTCATTGCTGGGGGCCCGGGTGGCTCATTCAGTTAGGTAGTTGGATTACCTAGCAACTCATTCAAGCCTATCACCAATACGGCGTGGGTTCGCGCCCAGCTTTGTAAATTACAAAAAAGTGCACTCGACTCACAGCCGCAAGTGATGAAGTTTACGAGTTGCTTGCTCACGGACGGTGGTTCTCTCCGGGTACTCCGGCTTCTTTCACCACTAAAACTGGTCGCCATGATATAGCTGAAATATTGCTGAAAGTATTACATGTCCCGAGATGTTGTATTTGCTTCTAAAATGATGCACACGACCGCCATGATTTTTTTTAAATTTCAGATAACATGCCCAACAACAATTAACTGTTACATGTCCCCTTGACTTCGAGGTCATTTTACAAAGATAAGTATTACATGTCCCGAGATGTCCTACTTCTATTTGCTTCTAAAATGATGCACACGACCGCCATGATTTCTTTTTTATTTCGGATAACATGCCCAACAACAATTAACTGTTACATGTCCCCTTGACTTCGAGGTCATTCTACAAAAATAAGTATTACATGTCCCGAGATGTCCTCTTAATAGATTGTTACACAATGACAAGTGTTTCGTTTAAATGAACCATAACATACCAATAAACATATTGTCATTCCTCCAGTGATAGCCAGTGGGCAGTATATAATATTTAATATCTTTTAATAATCTGAAAATGTAAGGTGCGTGTACATGTATGTAAGCTTATATATATATACGTGTATAAATAGAGAGATTAATATTGACGATTTGAAAAGTAAAAATAAATGTTCAAATTTAAATGGAATTTTAAAATGTTTATACATGTTAAATTTTATATTATATCATGTTAAAACGTGATAAATGGAATTAGATTAAGTACCCGTGGAATTTGACTATATATGATTATGAGAATTGTATAAGGCATATTTTATACAAATAAAATGAAATTGAAAAATATCAGACTGTCGGAACAGTTCCAAAAATCAAATATCAAAATCGGTGCCTCTAACACACAACTACATGACCTCTCACTTTCCTGGCTTGGTACAGACACTCAAATAAAAGTGGCGGGGTTAAAAAACACACCTTTGTATCAGCAATTATAGAGTTTAAACATACAAAAACATTTATTTTAGAAAACAGCATTTATATACTCTTTGTCAACATATTTTTCAATGAATAGGAACGCCACGATATAGCTGAAATATTGCCAAAGTTGGCGTAAAACACCGATCAATCAATCAATCAATCAATCAATCAATCAATAGGTCTGGGGTTTGACCACCTAGAACGTGATAAACCCGGGGGTTCGTCAAAGCCTGTAGTGCTCTCTTTAATGATCAAAGTTTTATGCTGAAGTCGAGATCTTGATACCAAAAAGGGAAGTTTGTGGTGACCATGGTAACCCCGCTACATGTTATACCCGCTCCTAAAGCCAGGAGGACATAGATTTCCACCAGAGTGTAGTGTTGTTACTATTACGTTTCTATACATTTTAGGTTTACCAGAGGAGTGGTTCGTGGTCGACCACTATTGTTTAAACTTTTTTTTTGGTTAATTTTCAATTAACAAGAACTTGTTCGATATTTTGAGCTTCCGTGCAGTCTAAGTGAAAAACGCACATTTAAACGACGTTAAAAATAGCATGTAAGCAAAGCTATAACTCTCTATAGACTTTTGAAGTTTGTGATCCACTACTACTGTTTTAACTTTTTCTAATGAAATTCATCGATATTTTAAAATCCCGGGCAGTCAAGTGAAACTTGGTACTTTAAACGACGGTTAGCATGTTAAAAAAGATATAACTGTCTTAATGCTGTACTCAGTGAAAGCTACGGTATGTTGACAAAGCAGCGCCGCAGAGTTCATGATAATTATTCAGACATTTTTTAAACTGAGTTGATGGATGACACAATACATAATGCATTACCACTCATTGATTTTATAAAAATGTGTTTACTTTCATCCACTATTTATTTAAAAATGATTTTTACGTAATAATTCTCTGTAGAATTAGCAAGGAATGAGTTTGGATCAATGTAAAATAATGGAAAAGGAGGGGGGGGGTATGAATGTGTGAAATGTGCGAGCGAGTGTGTTTGTTGTTTAACGCCAAGTGACCGCTTCACTGGTGTAATGGTCATTTAATGCTCTGAGAAAACCACCGACCTGTCGCAAGTCACTGGGAGGAGGATGAGATCCCATTAATTGGTTTAACTCCGCCATATGTTTATGTCGGCCCCTAGCCAGGTCATTAATTTCCAATGCCATGTATGGTGTACATTTTGCGTTCAGTGGTTAAATATGAGAGGNAATTATAGAGTTTAAACATACAAAAACATTTATTTTAGAAAACAGCATTTATATACTCTTTGTCAACATATTTTTCAATGAATAGGAACGCCACGATATAGCTGAAATATTGCTAAAGTTGGCGTAAAACACCAATCAATCAATCAATCAATCAATCAATAGGTCTGGGGTTTGACCACCTAGAACGTGATAAACCCGGAGGTTCGTCAAAGCCTGTAGTGCTCTCTTTAATGATCAAAGTTTTATGCTGAAGTCGGGATCTTGATACCAAAAGGGGAAGTTTGTGGTGACCCTGTTAACCCCGCTACATGTTTTATACCCACTCCTAACGCTAGGAGGACATAGATTTCCACCAAAGTGTAGTGTTGTTACTATTACGCTTCTAGACATTTTAGGTTTACCAGAGGAGTGGTTCGTGGTCGACCACTATTGTTTAAACATTTTTTTTGGGGTTAATTTTCAATTAACAAGAACTTGTTCGATATTTTGATCTCCCGTGCAGTCTAAGTGAAAAACTCACACCTAAACGACGGTAAAAATAGCATGTTAGCAAAGCTATATCTTTTCTATAGACTTTTGAGATTGGTGAGAGGAGTGGTGTGTGATCCACCACTACTGTTTTAACTTTTTCCAATGAACTTGATCGATATTTTAAAATTCCGGGCAGTCAAGTAAAACTTGGAGCTTAAAACGACGGTTAGCATGTGAGAAAAGATATAACTGTCTTAATACTGTACTCAGTGAAAGCTACGGTATGTTGACAAAGCAGCGCCGCAGAGTTCATGATAATTATTCAGACATTTTTTTAAACTAGGCTGATGGATGACACAATACATAATGCATTACCACTCATTGATTTTATAAAAATGTGTTTACTTTCATCCACTATTTATTTTAAAAAGATTGTTACGTAATAATTCTCTGTAGAATTAGCAAGGAATGAGTTTGGATCAAGGTAAAATAATGGAAAAGGAGGGGGGGGGGCTATGAATGTGTGAAATGTGCGAGTGTGATTGTTGTTTAGCGTCAAGTGACCACTTCACTGGTGTAATGGTCATTTAATGCTCTGAGAAAACCACCGACCTGTCGCAAGTCACTGGGAGGCGGATGAGATCCCATTAATTGGTTTAACTCCGCCATATGTTTATGTCGGCCCCTAGCCAGGTCATTAATTTCCAATGCCATGCGTGGTGTACATTTTGCGTTCAGTGGTTAAATATGAGAGGTGATTGTTCGCTTTGTTGATATTGGTGGTATTGTTGACCATTACTGTTTACACTTTCTTTCAATATTGGTCCGTCCCTATTGTTCAAAATAGGGAACCGTCGCGGTTGTGATCGTATGGTAGTTGGATTTATAACTACCTATGTAATCAGTGTATATCACCACTAATGTTGTGGTTTCGAATCCCGCTCAGATGAGGTGTACTCGATACAATATTATGTTATAAAGATTGTCAGTGACTTGCGACAGGTCGGTGGTTTTCTCCGGATACTCCGGTTTCTTCCACCAATAAAAATGCCCGCCACGATATAACTGAAATGTTGTTGAAAGTGGCGTGAAATACCATAACCCCCTAACTCTCTCTCTCTCTTCTCCCTCTCTCGCTCTCTCTCGCTCGACCACACAGACGTATTCGATCCAATTCAGTTATGTATAATACGGAATACACACAAACATTATACATGTATTGAACAAATCACACCGTTACATGTACAGTGTAACGTAATAACATAGACAAATATTAGCCAATTTTAAACATGACTTTAAAGTTGATAATAATATTGACAAATTTCAACAAGTCGTTAGATATTTCCATGAGGGTACAAAAGGTCTTTAAATCAGAGCTAATACAACAATACAACACCCATGTTTTCAGTAGCCGATATTTACAAGTAGGTGATAGAGAGATTGTTTGTTTTACGCCATTTTTTATCTATATCTTGGCGAGAGAATTTATATTTGATGAGATGATGGTTTTACACCATTTTTGTAAATTTTCAGCTATATCATGAGAGAACAAAATATATTCATGAGAAGATTTGATTTGATTTGATTTATTGTGTTTAACGCCACTTTCAGCAATATTTCAACTATATCATGGCGACCAGTCACGGCCGTAGACCGGGTCTGAATAAAGTGAGGCTGCGAGTTGGGTGCACCCTTTTTGTAATTTACAATGCCGGGCGCGAACCCACGCCGTATTTGTGATAGACTTGTATGAGTTGTAAGGTAATCCAACTACCTAACTCACTGAGCCACCCGGGTCCTATTCACGAGATGATTATGATGTCTGCCTTGTACTAGATCTACACGCTTAGTTGGAGTTGTATAGTGCTAGCTCACTGAAACAACAGTTTGTCTGTTTATTTTGATAGTGCTCGCCCACAAACTAAGGGCGTTGGGCCTAGTACAAAGAATGACATCATCATGATTTCGTCGAATTTAACTTGTTCTCGCCTGGATATAGCTGAAAAATAAGACGTTAAATAACAATTACTCACTCAATCAAATATATTGGGGAGGGGATGGGTAGGCCAGTGAGAGCTGGTGTCTTTTAAAGTTCATAAATCACATTAAGCGACACAAAGCACCATTGATCTAAAAATGTAAAAATAGATATAATTTATTACATTCAAATAAGCTCAATAGTATATTATGTTGTAGAACAACACATCTTATCTAGACCAGATGATATCATAGTTATACGAGAACAAAAGGCAGACAAACCAATTCATAATTATATGCAAATAAAACTAATTAGCTACGAAAAGGTCAACCTATTAGGCGTACAATGTTCAACAAAAGGTCAACCTATTAGGTGTACGTTGTTCCTTTTCGTGTCATCACTATTTATTTTGCCCTCGAAATATAACAATTTTAAGAATTTAAAAATTTGTAATTAGGTCATAATTATCTCACGCCATGGTGTGTTAGTGTACTTCATGTTAAGCCAACTTAAAAATAACATACGTGGGATTGCAGAGTTATTCTACCGTCTCGTTCGTGCGTGTAATAGTTACAGTGGTCGTCTCGGGTGCAAACGGTTGTGGGTTCGATGTCCGGACTGTTAAAAACAAAGACTACACGTATATCTATGATATCGGTATTTGCTTCTTTTGTGCTAAAGAAACAGCATTAAGAAGTAAAAGCAAAGAATGGTTGTCTCGGACACAGGGGCCGGTAACACTCATCGCATTAAATGTCTCAAACCCCTATGCATACAATTATACCAAGTTTGGATTTTGGGAGTTTTTCGTGTGATGATTTCTTGTAGTTCACACCTGGTTTTTAGTGGGATTCGTGTTGCTCGATCTTTAGTTTTCTAAGCAATGTTTTGTGGATCGATGTTTGTCCTTGTTTCCTTTGACCATTGTGATGTCTGGCCTTCGATTTACGGCCTCTTCAAACCTTCCTTAATGTGCTCTTGGGGAGCGACATGTCTGCCTGCAATGCATAATACTGTTCGTTCTTTTTTCCCTTAACGACGTTACGTCAGCATAATATTATTACCCCGTACATGGAGACCGATATCTTACATACAGCCCTGTAGTACACTCGGCAATAATTCTAAATCTCAAGTAAACAAAACAAGCTAATATACGTCTGTCTGGTGTTCGTATACCTTACATTAAACGGTAAACTAGCAGGTTGTACAGGCCACAACAAAGTTTGCTCAACCTAGTAACCTTGATATATGTAGTAAACTCCTTAATCGGAGTAACTTAATTTTAATCCGTTTAAATATTTGCAGAAGATAACGCACGGTGCGAATCAAACATGTTTAAAATGACCACGGATGGTGAATTTTGAAACAAACCAGTTTTCTTTGAAGTTAAGATTGTAGAAATTTAATTACAATTTTAATTGAGCGTTTCGGAGGCTATTAAGTTTACAATGAAGCTTAAAATTGTCATTGTGATTAAGATGTCAAGGTTAACATTCCCGCGGTTAATAATATTCATCAATATGATTGGATCAAACAAATATGTGAATCAAGCAGTAAATTTAATTTGTCTCCTGTCAATTTCAAAACGTCAATAATTAAATTTCGTTTTATTAATTAAAAAGACAATAGATCGTTTTTCAGACATGAAAAAAAAACCAAACTTGGACTATACATTCTCTATCCAGAGTTGTCGTTCCTGCTACGCTACACAACATGTTGTGTAACGTAGCAGGAACGATAACTCTGGATAAAGAATGGGAGCCGTATAGTCTAACCACACATATTTCGTTTCACTAATTATAAAAAGCAAGACATCGTTTTTCAGACATGAAATAAAAACAAATCTTCGAGCTTTGGCCTAACCACACATGCAAGTCTATCATGTTTCCTGGAAAACAATCGTTAACCCACATGTTAATAACACATCCGTGCATATGGTGTCCGGAATATTTTGTGTGGTTTTTAGTGCAATCTAATATTACAGACGAGACGTATTTATTACAGTAAAATTAGTACTAAAAATAACAAATTATGGTCCAATATATTTTTATTATAATTCTAGAAACGAGATTGGATAACGAGCCATCAAAAATAGGAAAACAAATGTATTAATACTTATTATCATGGTATAAACAAGCCTTTAAATATAAGAGAAAAAAAAACTAATATGTTTATTTTTTTTTATCATGATCTAACTTTGTAATAAAAATAATATTTATAATGGCAACAAATGTCTTGCGATCAAATAGTTGTGAATGATATATATTGTAAGTGTATATAGGATAAAACAAAAATACTGTGAACTCACAATTATTCGTGGTGTACCAATTTTCGTGGATTTCGAATATAGGACGAGACTACAAAATTAAGAATTCAACGAATATGTGTCACAATATGCATAAAGCGGATCTCATCATCATCTCATTGAAATTAACTTGTTTTCGCCATGATATAGCTGAAAAATTGCTAAGTTGAAGTTAGCCAACACTCAATCACTCTATACATGTATGTACTGATTATTGCACTGAGGGATCAACGAATTTACATATCCACGAAAATACCCCCCCCCCCCCCTCAAATCACGAAAATTGGTATTCACCAATTCAAATGACTTCACAGAATTTATGTTCGCATCTATTTTTAGCCCCTAGGATTTTCGTTCCTTTTAGAGAGTGATACGAGAACAGTAAACCATACAATAATGAAAATGCAAAATAACAATGTGAATTATGATTATTAAATGTTAATGGATGGCGGAGTAACCATTTAAAATGAAGCTAGCGGTCGTTGAACTTCGACCACAATGCTATCGTTATATCTGTATCTGTCAAAAGGTTTGGTCCACTATTGATTGAGCGTGTGATAGTTGTTTTAAGGTCAAGTAGGTAATATCACAACCACATCATGGTGGAAGAATGTTCCTTTGCTATGAGATGGTGATTATTATGATGTCTGTTTTTGTGTTTCCACCACCAATAAAACTGACCTCCTCTATATAGCAGACAAATTGCTGAAAGTGGCGTTAAATACAATGTAAATCCAAACCTAAACCCGGAAAAGTCGTGTCCTTAGATAGCTCTTAAAAGTAATAATCTAGTCCTCTCTTCGGTCCTTTCGACTTCGTGACCATCATGTTCGACTAGCTCTTAAAAGTAATAATCTAGTCCTCTCTTCGGTCCTTCCGACTTCGTGACCATCATGTTCGACTGTATACACTCTAAAAAATTGTCCCTCTAGCATTTCCTCTTATGTTAGACTTTGAATTAATGGAAACAGGAAAAGGGGATCGTGCATGAAGGCAATTACCAGAACTTAATATACTACAATATACAAAAATGTACATTACATAGTAAAATGCAAATTTCCCGAATTAATGTCTTTACTTTCAAAAGCACGACTAAATATATATAATTATGCTTGTCTGTGACGAAGGGTGAAGGTCGTTTAGACATACAGTGGTAGAAGCGCTCATTGAGACGAATGCGTATTGGAGAAATAAGTAAATAAAGTTATTGCAATTTAGAAAATAGTAAACGTAAAGTTTGTTTAAAGCTAAGGTTAGGTTTATGGTGTTTAACGCCACTTTCAACAATATTTTATTGGAGAAGGAAACCGTAGTACCTGGAGAAATATCGAGTACACCTCGTTTGAGCGGGATCCGAACTCACAACTTTATTGGTGATATGCATTGATTACATAGGTAGTTGTAAATCCAACTACCATACGATCACGACCACCACCTTAAACGTTATGAGATTCGCCACTGTTTAATTCACAATAGTAAAACATATACTACGTCATTGAATTCATTATTGATTGTAGCATAACCACAAAATGTATTACCCAGTGGATAGATTTCTTTAAATGTAACTCATCGTGGGAAATTCTCCTGGAATGGAGCTAAATTACTTCATTTGTGAAATTAAAAATTCAAAATAGTACAAATATCATATTATTATATCGTCTGCGCGAAAAGTGATATGATTGACGCGGCCATGACCGGCATCGCTATTACAACAATAAAAAAAAGAAATCCGATATATTTTGGACCAGGGACTCGACTCCGCCCATCGAGAGTTCAATGTCGAACATTACAAAACGATATTATTATTAAACAGGGATGCTTTATTGTCAAAACAAATTGGTAGCATGTGTATCTTGATCTCAACATGACCAACGTGACCTAAAGGTCACATACCTCAAAAATTTGAATTTTCGAAATGATTTTTGTAGATTCTCGACTAATTAAGAATATTATTTTTAATCAGACTGAAAGTGTCGTAGGGAGTAACACCAGTAACCATGCCTGTCAAATATTCTGCTCCAATAGTTACTGAAACTATGTATCACTGGTTTTTCCTCTTCGAGATAACCGTGGTCAAAAAAATAATGAACAATCTGAATGTATGCTCCGCCCACATCTATTTATACCCACGGTCTCGGTTTAAGGCCGGTCCTGGTCGTTGCCTGGCATACGCGACATCATATCAAAATAAATATAGGCCTAATAGTTATGAACATTAATCAATTGTATATTTAAAATTTAAAATTGCACTTTAATTGTACAGTTCGCCTTACACTGCCTTATGACGTGTGGTTCCAACTGTTCTATGTAAAACATGTAGTATGTTGTTGTATGTACTTGAACAACAGATAGTAGATAACTCAAGCGCGGGGGCCATTTGGCCGGGCATACCTACAGGCTGGATTCTTGAACTCGTTTACGTCATGAATGTACCTGAAATTCTGCGCATGCTTACGTGACGTTAAACAACAATCGATACATCAAACAAACAACAATTATAAAAACAGTGTAATGAAACACTCATATATCACTTCGAAAGGGCGAATATTTTGTAGCTGTGAAATAATTATAATCGGCAAAAAAAAATATGGCTAATTAATGCTATTTTTGGTCTTCTTATCGCCTGTAGATACAAAAATGTTTCTAATTAAGGCCTTTGTGACCAACGGAGATTTCGTTGATAGATATCTAATGGGCGTGGCAACCACGTCATGAAAACACCTACAGATAAAAAAAAATATACATAGACGTGTATTGAAGACTACTATGAAAGAATTTTGATCGGAAAATTTAGAGTAACATTACGGGTGCCACTAGTGGGGGCAGGAACTGCTACCCTTCCGAAGCACCTGAGTTCACCCCCGGTGTTTAGTGAGGTTTATATTACTCGATCTTTAGTGTTGTGTGTAATGTTTGTAGATCTTTGTTTGTCCTTTTGTCCTTTTTCTTTTGGTCATTATGTTGTCTGTCCTTCGATTTATGAATTCTAATTACCCCTTTAATAGTATCTTCAAACTCTTCTTGGTGCGCTTCGTTGTTATTATTAACGTTGATTTTCATTTGGAAATAGTTGCGTCTTTTCAATGATATGTCAAGAGTGCACCGGAATAGCAGTGCAATTCCGAACAGCATCTAAAACGTCCGTGTCATATATTTTGCCACAATTTTTTTACTCAATTTTCTGCAATTTATTTAATGCACATGTACACCAACATGACAGTCTCCAGACGAAACCTATTTTCGCGTGTTAAAGGTTGAAATGGTTACCCTCACTGGGATCCTCGGTAAATCAATCGAATTCATCCATCACAGACTGTTAATTGCATTTTGAATACATAAGAAAAACGCGAACACACAGACGAGGTATTCCGTGTGTGTGTATATCATGATTTTCCAATCCATTATATGGTGGTATTGTTTTTGTTTGTTTTTTTTTCGGAAATCATCCATCTTCATTGTGTAAATGAATGAAGACTTTATAAAAGTGTCAATGAACACTTTAACATCTCACGTGTTTCATGTAAGAACATGCTTTTATGGCGTTTTAATCTTAAAATCTACGGGAAAGGTGTAGAATGCTATTAAGATTATAATGGATGACATTTGAACTGACACTAAATCATGTTTTAAAAGTTGTGCAGCGTTCTAAATAATACAGGTCTTGTCATTTAGCTTACAGTCCTTCTAGACGACGACCTCGAATCGCCCGGTTTTATTTGTCTAGACACGATTAACGCACATTTTAAAATTGTTAAATGTACAATGTGGCGAATTTATTATTGTTGATTAAAAGATCGCGATTGTACAAATTGATATTTTTGTCAATGAAGTCAATGAAAGTTTCCGAATGAAATTTAAAAAAAAATGTATTCGAAATTGAATTGTTCTTGTCGCCAAATTTATAGAAGAAAAATAAATTGTCTTGAAAGATGCAAAAATTAAATAATCTGGCATTGAAGTTTCAACAATAAATATTGGTGTAATTTGGAAAAAAATCTGATTTTTCATGTAAAGTTTTTTTTTGTTGCGTGTTAAAAAAAATTATGTTGGGCAGAGGGGTGGTGGGTGAGAGGGGACAATAGTCACCCCCCCCCTAAACGTTAAATGGTCTGTCCCTTAATTCTGCTACGGACACATGTCAACAATTAAATAATATGATTTTGCTCTAGTGTGAGAAAAATATGGTCCGGGGGAAAAACTTAAAATCCCCATTAAGTTAAATAAATAATTGGTCCCTTCATTCGGACACATGTTTTCATCATGAGATTTTAAACATTTTATTTGCAAATGGGATTAGACACAAATTATAACAACATTAGTAAAGTCCATTTCCTTTTACAAAAATATAAACAAAAATGATTGCACATGTTGGCGATGATATAAGATGATACCGACGTGAAATCACCATGGACAAATATCATTACGAGACACGAGGTAAAACCACCATGGACAAATATCATTACGAGACACGAGGTAAAACCACCATGGCCAAATATCATTACGAGACACGAGGTAAAACCACCATGGACAAATATCATTACGAGACACGAGGTAAAACCACCATGGACAAATATCATTCCTAGACACAAATCCAACACCCACACGCTTATTTCACGCCGTCTTTCTTGTAACAAGATTATTGTTTATGCATATTTGTGTTTTATAGTCTAATAGCTAAATGTCACTCAGATATTTCCATAATTTGCGAGACACATTTTTTCATGTCGTAGTAATGTAAGCTTTATACAGGGTTGTAAATTGTCATAATGAAGGGCGTTAATTGTACGGTAAACATAGCAAACTAAACACATATAAAAAATGTACAATGTACATGTAATTAGTTTCTTATCTCTTTTGACTTTGATGAAAGACCGCCGTGGTTGTGATTGTATGGTAGTTGGATTTACAACTATCTGTGCAATCAGTGCCTATCACAACTAATGTTGTGAGTTCAAATAGCGATCAGGGAGAGGTGTACAACATTATGTGATCGAGTTTGTCAGTGACTTGCGTGCGACAGGTCGGTGGTTTTCTCCGGGTAATCTGGTTTCCTCCACCAATAAAACTGACCACCACGATATAACTGAAATATTGTTGGAAGTGGCGTTAAACACCATAAGATGCCCAGCTCTAGTGCTAAGGGTTCCAGACAACATTTTACTACCCATTTGCCAAATCAGCAAAATGTTTTTTGTAGCGGCCTTGGTATTGCTGGAAAATTTCTCATGCGACTATTAATAGCACTCAACAACGTAATCCCCAAACGTAAAGCGTCGTTAGAAACACGCAGTTGTTAATGTATTGTTTCTTGGACCTGGTCATGTACATCGACTCTCATGTAAAACATATTCTTTTAAACATTGTTAGTCAGGCACAGTACATGTGTTTCTTCTTTTTATTCTGACCCATGAATGCATAGATCTCAGAGCTACAGCCCTTTACCTGAACCGTACACACCACCGATATACCACGTGGCGTCTGTCAGATTATTAACATATCAGGAGTGATTTATTACCTCTGAATTTGACCATTTGTATACCTCATCATTACCTAGCGCCTTTGATTGTCATTTTTGTCATAAACAACACCTCCGGCCCCGTGTCGTCTTAATGGCCGCCATTAATTTGTCAGATCTATTTTAGGACATACCAATACAATACATAGTTTTTTTTGTTTTTTTTATCATATAAATGTTTATGTTTATAAACATGTGTTAATAAGGTTGTTTGTCCTTGACCCCTATTCTGCAACTTAATAAAAGATGTCGGAATCTAGTTACATGTATACAAAATGTACCCTTTACTATATACTCCTTTTCTAGACTGTCATTTCTGGACTTGATTGATATATTGGGGAGGATCCGTCGTTGTCGTGATCGTATGGTAGTTTGGTTTACATCTATAACTAATCAATCGGTTTCTATCACCACTTGAGTTGTGAGTTCTATTCACGTCCGTGACGAGGTGTACTCGATATAATCAGCAATTCACTGCTCTCGGGTAACATCTCTACATCAAGAAGTAACAGAAGTCAGGGCCAGTATTAAGCCAATTGGGCCCGCGCTTAAGGGGACCCGCGCCGAAGATATCTACTCTCGGTTGTTCAAGAACACACAACAACATACTGTATGTTTTACAGCGAACGACATTGGGTCTCGCCACTCCTTATTCCTTTTTTTTTTGCCATTGTTTTGTCTGTCCTTCCTCGATTTATACGACTTCTGATTACCCCATTGTTGTCTTCAGACTTTTCTTATTTACATGACGTGACAATTACTGTAAATTCAGAAATTAATGCGTGAATTTATTATTGCGAATTTTCGACAACCGACAATAATGCGAGATTAATTAATGCGATTGGTATTCATGTTGTAATAGAATATTAATAGCAAAAATTAAAATGTGACTTTTAATTATTGCGATGTTCATCCTGTCGCAGTTTTCGCATTAATAAAAACATCGCATATNTTGGGGAGGATCCGTCGTTGTCGTGATCGTGATATATTGGGGAGGATCCGTCGTTGTCGTGATCGTATGGTAGTTTGGTTCACATCTATAACTATCCAATCGGTTACTATCACCACTTGAGTTGTGAGTTCTATTCACGCCCGTGATGATGTGTACTCGATATAACCAGCAATTCACTGCTCTCGGGTAACATCTCTACATCAAGAAGTAACAGAAGTCAGGGCCAGTATTAAGCCAATTGGGCCCGCGCCGAAAATATCTACTCTCGGTTGTTCAAGAACACACAACAACATACTGTATGTTTTACAGCGAACGACATTGGGTATCGCCACTCCTTATTCCTTTTTTTGTTTGCCATTGTTTTGTCAGTCCTTCCTCGATTTATACGACTTCTAATTACCCCATTGTTATCTTCAAATTTGTCTTATTTATATGTCGTGTCAATTATGTCATATAACTGTACATTTGTATATTTTGTGTTAGCATTATTGAGGTTGTAAATTTTAGCAGCTAAGTGTTTCTCCTCAAGTTTTGTTCGACTTAGAGACCAGCTCACATTAGATGTGTATATGTCGGCATTACATGTATTGAGGTTGTAAATTTTAGCAGCTAAGTGTTTCTCCCCAAGTTTTGTTCGATTTAAAAGATCAGCTCACTTTAGAATTGTAATTTTGTTTTGTATACTAAAGTATGTGTTATCATTACATGCATTATTGAGGTTGTAAATTTTAACAGCTGAGTGTTTCATCCTAGGTTTTGTTCGACTTAAGAGATCAGCTCACTTTTGATTTTGAGAATGTCTACATGTACTCAAATTATCGTATTGTTCCCGAGAAATACCTTTTGAAGTCGCTCAAATAAAGCATAGCTTCTAAACGTAGGTTTCTATTACAAGGCTTTGTTTTAAATTTGCCATCTTTTGTTTTTAAATATTAAAGTTATTGATTTTAAGATATGTAAGTAAATGTTTGTGTAAATAATATCATGTACTGTGACCTAAATAGTAATATAGATAAATGTTATTTTTGTGTATCAATCCAATGTCTGCTTTCAACCGCATCGGTGGTGTAATGGTTACGGTGCTCGCCTCGAGTGCGGGTAGATCGTGTGTTCCAGCTCCGATCGTGTCAAACCAAAGACTATAAAATTGGTATTTGTTGCTTCTCCGCTAAGCACGCAACGTTAAGGAGAAAGAGCAAAGACTGGTTGACTCGGAATCCGGAAAATGTCCCCGAGAGGGGCGACATGTCTGTCCGCTGACTGTTGTTTCAGGGAGTTGGCACTATAAAAATTAAACTAAGCGTGTCAGTCTATTGATGATATGATATACTAGTAGCTGAAAAATGCTGAGTTGGCGTTAAACAACAATCACTCACTCACCCAATGCCTGATTTCAATTAGGTATTACCAGTATATGTGAAAATATAGAAAGCATGTATACGTATTCGATGCATTTTGTTAATTGTGTGGTGTTAAACTTCAAAATTGTCAGAGGACCCGGGTGGCTCAATGAGTTAGGTAGTTAGATTACCTAATAACTCATACAAGCCTATCACCAATACGGCGTGTGTTCGCGCCCGGCTTTGTAAATTACAAAAAAAGGTGCACTCGACTCACAACCGCAAGTAATAAAGTTTACCGGTTGTTTGCCCATGGTTGGTGGTTCTCTCCGGGTACTCCGGCTTCCTCCACCACTAAAAGTGGTCGCCATGATATAGCTGAAATATTCCTGAAAGTGACGTTAAACACCAAACAATTCAATCAAAATCAAAGTTGTCGTACTCGTGAAAGTGTTTGTTTTCGTGACAAGAATATTTTTTATAAAATGATTTATATTTTTCATTTATTTACTTGTCAAAATGATATGTTTGAAAATTAAGCATGCATATTGTACTTTTACAACAAAAAAGAAATTAGGATTCTTAACATGTATACATAATATATATACATTTTTAGGTTCTAAAAATATAAATTTATGAAAAAGAAAGTTGAAACAGTGATGGACAACAATTTTACCAGTATTAACAAAATAAACAATCACCCCTCGTCTCAGCCCATTGAACATAAAAAACACCACAATATATGATATTGAAAAACCAGGTCACGTCTTGGGACAGGCATAAAAATATGGCGGAGTTAAGCCAGTTAATGGGATCCTAACCTGTATTGCAAAAAAAAACAAACAAACAAACAAACAAAACCAAAAAACAAACAAACAAAACAAAAAACAAAACAAAAACAAAACAAGAAACGTTCGGCAACCATATCGAGCAAACTTAAATACACTTATTAATGCTACAGTTTGTTATGTCCTTTACATTTTAACTAGATATTTCTCATGCTACATGTACGTCCGGCAGATCGATCTATAGTAAATTAAACTCTGCCCATAACATTTTATTACTCAATATTTGGTTCAGATACTTGTTTCCGTTAATCTTTATTTACACTCGATTTGATATACATTTTGTAATAATCAATTGAAAATAAGATAACGTGTTGTTTATTTGTTGTTTAATTATCATTCCAAATTGTAACGATTAATGAGTGTATTTAAGTCTTAGTGTCAAATTTGCTCGAAATGGTTACCGATTTTTTTTTTCAAATACATGTTAGGTACTTAGGATGCCATCAACCGGTTTAACTTCGCCACTTTTGTGTGCCTGTCTCAAGCCATGGCCTGTATTTCTAACATCATACATGTATATCGTGGTTTTTTTTTATTATGTTCAATGAGTTGAGGTGTCAATACCCAAAATATTTTATTTGTAATTTCAATAAAAAAAGATGATAATTATTTTGTCTTGTTTAATTATTTTTTTTTTTATATTATCATTATTGACTTTTTTCAATTACGTGGTCGACATAACTACCCAATAAACAAATTACGAGTCAACATAGCAACACGAAAATAATTATTTAGTACAAGGGACCAACCATTTAACTTAAAGGGGGGGTGCTATATTTTTTCCTCGAGCAAGACAATTTCTTATCTGTGAATCAGAAATTACTTTATTATTGTTATTATTGGATTTTTTCCAGTCAAAACGATGTTTTCTTTAAAATTTGGCGACTGACAATAATAATAATAATAAAAACATACCCTCACCCTCCAAAAAAAGGTTAAATGGCCGTTCCCTAGTAAGAAGTATGCCTAACTACCCAATTATACATTGTGAGTCAGTAAACAAGAAGAACAGTTATTGTCTGTTTTGTCAGCTGTGTAATCATTGTTCAGACACTCGGGACAAAATGCTATAGAGAATTCTCATTGGCTAAATATTTAACACAATACTGACAATGACAGCGCTTAGAACACTTTTAAAGGGTTTTATATTAACACTACAAAATAAATCTCTTAAAAACCCATTTCTATTGTAGTATAGCCCATCACCACAAGATGAATAGCTTTTGAAAAAAAAGAGTCTCTATGTCCAAACAGGTCCGCAGTAAATAAAAACAGGTTCGCAGTAAATAAAAATGTCATTAAAACCCCAATATAATTGAATCTTTATCTGTCTCAAAATGTCACACAGTCTGATTCATTTAAAGGATAATTTACACACAATCAAATCGAACAAGGTATAAATAATAAATGGATTTTTAAATCGAACGTAAAAATATTTCAATAATTGCCTCCATCAATACTACAAATGGTAGTTTAAAGGGACTGTTAGAAGTGTGTCAAGCACTACTATATAGACAAACGTACCTGTCCATTCATTCAACATTAAACATCGAATTTTTCAAATTATTGTGGTAGGAACGTTCCTTCAATAGATCAATATGAATAGAAAACTGTCAATATTTTTCTACCCATTGAAAACGGTTGACTAAATATTTAGCACACCTTATAGTTATTATACATAGCTATTGAATAGTAGCTTCTTTATGTATTAAGTCATTAAAGTTCTATTAACCTGACGTCAACACGTACGTATATATAAAGTGCAAAAAGGCGGGGGTTAGAGTTATGGTGTTTAACGCCACTTTCAACAATATTTCAGTTCTAATATTAACATCACGTCAACGTGTACATATTAAGTGCAGAAGGGGTGGATTTGGATTATGTTGTTTAACGTCACTTTCAACAATATTTCAGTTACATCGTGGAGGTCAGTTTTATTGGTGGAGGAAACCAGAGTACCCGGAGAAAATTGACCAACGACCTGTCGCAAGTCACTGACAAATTTCATTACATATTTATTGCAGTAACGTTATGGTGTGTTAGGATTATGGTGTTTAACGCCACATTCAACAATATTTCAGTTATATCGTAGCGGTCTGTTTTATTGGTGGAGGAAACCGAAGTACCTGGAGAAAACCACCGACAGAAACATGCAGAATGTGCTAAATATAATAAATTGCATACAAGATCAGAGGTATAGGAATGGACCGGGAAAAGTTTTCTAAACTGCCAAGGAAAAGCAAAAAGAAAGGCGCTTTGGGTTCAAAGCATACCCTTATACCACTGGTTTACTGGAGTTCGCGAAATTCGTCAGTCCTGTAAGACATGACCAGCATAATTTGGGGCAGATTTGGTTAAACCTGTAATATTTTTAGTTTGCTAAAAAAGCAGCTTTTTCTTAAATTACTGCCAAAAACTTTTCATACACCTCTGAAATGCCCTGATGTAACGTTTATCGGCAGAAGTATAGAATACCACAAAATTGCAGGTTAGGGACCGTGTCATACTGATTTTATGGTATTAGATATGCTTTATGTTGAAGACCCTATTGTGATTGTGAAATAAAGAACTGTAATAAAAACGCCATTCCTCTACTTTATTTTATGTCTAAATGTACTATTGGGTCGTCTCTCACATTCATTCACATCAATGCGCCTACTCTTTGTCGAAATGTAAAAAGAGATATTTAACGTACAGACAGCGTTGCGCTCTCCAAAAAACGTTACACTCTATGGTCTAAGGATAGGCTTTCCGTTTTATAACTCGAAATACCTTTCCATCGAAAGGTTACCACATATTCTCCACATGTCATGAGTTACTCTGTGGTTCGAGCACGCCCTGTGAACCGTCACCAATACAATGCCCAGCCTATTACATTTGGCAGTCAAAACGCCCGTCCATTGACCTATTACAGCGCCACCTTTATCAAGTCTTATTTACGTTATTTGTGTTTGCTTGCATATACGTGTCCTAGAGATATTGTCTTTTTGTTTTGTTTTTATTCTTCTTGTTTCCAGTTTCTCTGGATTGTTTATTTTTGTTTTGTCCTTCGGTATTCTCTAACGTTTATTTTCAAGTTTCTCTGGATTGTTTATTTTTGTTTTGTCCTTCGGTATTCTCTACCGTTTATTTTCAAGTTTCTCTGGATTGTCTATTTTTGTTTTGTCCTTCGGTATTCTCTAACGTTTATTTTCAAGTTTCTCTGGAATGTCTATTTTTGTTTTGTCCTTCGGTATTCTCTAACGTTTATTTACCTTACAGTATATATTTTTTGTCCTCTTATCCTCGTCATAAATATTGATCATATATGGAAAACAGCTCACTCAATATAAAATAAAATCAACTGAGTTTATTAAATAAAATATATAATATACAAGACAGTAAATACTCATCTTACAGATAGTTAATGAGATATTTTATATCTTATCCTTATTTTTATGTGGCAATCTT
>MJUT01019132.1:848413-866463 GCA_002080005.1 Gigantidas platifrons | reverse complement strand
TAATATACAAGACAGTAAATACTCATCTTACAGATAGTTAATGAGAAATTTTATATCTTATCCTTATTTTTATGTGGCAATCTTTGAAATTGTAATCTGATGATTCTTGTATTGTTACGGTATCAATTAATTGGTAAAATCAATAATATGTCATGTCAACAGCAGTCATAAACGAGAGAGGGGGTATGGCGTGTAACGCCACTTTCAACAATAATTTAGCAGTCATTACGAAACTATTGTTTTGCTAAAATATAGATAATCTATAATCTGGTTAATATTTGCATCCTGCATCTAAATTTTCTGTATTCTAAACCGCATCAGTTCATGTAATTGTTTACGTGCTCGCCTCGACAGCGATAAAGCATTGGTTGATTCGAGCGGCAATCGGGTCCAATCAAATTAGTATTTGCTGCTTCTCCGCTAATTAGCATGCAATATTAAGGAGTAAGAGCAAAGATTGGTTGGCTTGGAATCGGGATAGTGGTTCAGAGTGGAGCCACAAGTTTTCTTGTGGACTGCTGTGAGCTCTCGCTATAAAAATCCATTTAAGCATGTGGGTCTAATTCAACCATTCATTATCATCAACTTTTGTACTTTGTTTTTACCCGATGAGGGTTCGAACTCACGATATACCACATTCGAGGCGATCACACCTTAAATACCATTACGCCACCGAGGTAGTTTTTTATTGCGTTGCAGGAATGTTAGGATTTACCTGTATTTAAACAGAAGAATGTATCTGAAATTATCTCGTACAATGAACGATACAATGTACGAGAACGCCGGTCTACATTAGTTAAATAACTTCTGACCGATTAATCCGAATTAAGCTTATCCTTTTGACACCATTTCAAAAATATAATGGAGCTACTCTTATAATATCGTACAAATGAGTCACTATATATGGTCATGTGCACGTGTATATTGGAATATGTTAAGTGATTCACACACTTAATCATTCTAAATTTGTCGAAATCACAAGACACAAAATAAAGAAACGAATATAAACAGATTGATCGTGAGTGAGTAATGGCTGTCTGATCGTGACTTGGCTAGACTTTTTTTTTGGGAGTGGTCATTTCAATTTTTTGGAAATCACAAGATACAAAATGAAGAAACGAATATTTAAACAGATTAATCGTGAGTTAGCAATGACTGTCTGATCGTGTCTTGACTAGACCTTTTATATGGAAGTACACCATTAGTAAGAGAACTAGACTGGTAACTAGATACGAAAGCTGGCGAGCTTGACATATTGCAGTTTAGAGTTAATACATGTAGTTCAGATCATGCATTTGTAAATTAGAGAGATCTATACCACACTAGCTTCTCTGTCGAACACACAGCATAAAGAGTAAGACTAAAGACTGGTTTGCTATGAATCGGGATAATGTGTCCGAGTGGAGCGACATGTCTACCCGCGGACTGTTATTTCAGTGATCTAACATAATACAAATCAAATGAAACGTGGTACTGGTATCGATTTTACTTCTTTCTATGATTTTCAATTGAATTTTGGAATTGTTTCGATAGCATGGTATTTTTTGTTTTTCATTTTAAATATTTCATTTTTTTATGGTAAATCATACAGTCAACCTTGTGTCAAGATGTCATACTTTAAGCTTTAGGACAATGAAAAAATGGCCCGATCAGACGGTTCAAGTCATATGGTTTGTTTGCTATGACAGGACAAGAAAAGGGTGACCTTTATTCCTTGTGACTGCTTAATAGAGGTGACCACATGAACATGTCTGATTGTTGTACGCTTACAATAAACATTGACTGTCAAAAATATTTTACAAATTAAATTATTGAACAAAATGCATGTAATTATACAAAAAAAACAAAAAAATATTTTCCCTAATGCACTTTTATACTTATTCTTTTGTGGTCTTGTTGGACACATTTTAGACTTTGACTTTCTATATTATATAATTGTCATCAAAGGTATACCAACATTTGTCTTTCATCTGTCAAATCAAAAGAAAATTTCTGGTTGACCTTGACGTATAAGGTCACCTCTGTAGGGCACTTTAATTATTTTATTCATAATATATGAATGAGTTATTTAAGTGCAGAAATAATTGTGAAAACTATGTATGGTTACTTAAGTAGAAAATTTGTATGATAAAATAAAATTATATTTTGATCACCGCCAATCCCCAGTTTGGACAAAAGACCACTTATTGGACAAAAGACCACTTGGGAGGGAGATTATGGCGAGATTGACACGTCCCAATTAATTAATTACCGCTTCTTTGGGGGAAAACATTTAACTGACAAGACGCCCTGTTATAATTTCAGTATCTATAAATATATAAATAAGAAAGTTGGACATTCTCATTAGCCGGTTTAACCCCGTCACATTTGTTTGACTGTCGCAAGTCAGGACATAACCGATTTCCAGCGCCACACGTCATAGTCTTTTAAACGTGTTCAGTAATTTGAGGTAGTTTTAATGATATTGGTGGATTTGTTGACCATCACTTTTGAAACTTTCTTTTCAAAATTTAACACCCAAGGTCAATAATTTCGTTCTTGTATGATTTTTTTCATCTTCACAATTTCATACTAGTATATCTTATTTTCCTCACAATGAATCATAACCCCACCCCCTGCATGTAAAAAAAAAACCAGGTAAGAAATTACGGCCATTATCCTCACAGCTTGACTATCATAGGTGCTAACGACACTCACACACACATACACATTTATTTAAATGACTGTCTATACTAGTTTGAAGAATTACAGTATACTTCAATCCAGTCAATGGATGACTCAAAATTATGACGAATGTTCTACCGTTGAGCCCTACTACGAACACAATAGGAACGCGTTACAATACCTCAATCTTTCCACTAATAAAGCTCATTATCATAAACCATTGAATGATTTATGTGTTAATCTATCGTAACTTGTCCGTCAGGTGCGATGCTACCTTTTATTCCAATCTGCAGGATATAGTTGTAATTTAATGTTCCTCATGTTGTTACTTTATTGTAGTTTTATTCGCGGGTTATTATCAGTATTGTCAATCAACACTATACCGTTCTATTGTTTACAAAAGAATGGTATTTTGAATATATATTATGAGCAAATTGTTTGTACTTTTCATGACCTTACACAAAAAGTACACCTATGGACAGACTGGTCATACGGACATTTGGACAGTGCCCGGTGGGTCGCGCAGTAAGCAACATATTTAATTTGGACATGGGCAGACCTCATAGGCCCTTAACTTTAAAAATGCCAGGACCAGTTTTAAAACACAGTCTCCTCATTTGTACACTTTTCCCCAAATATTTCACTTTTTTAGTTGAGATGTGTCTAGATTTTTACACGGACGAAGGTGTACGTAGACGACCTGTTATTTTGACCGCCATTAAAAAATCAATTTTCTATGAAAAAATTGCAAACCGTGCATGGTAAATATATTCAGGCGACGATTTTTTTTTTCTTGCAAAAAGGATATATTTTGTTAAGGGGATTGTGCTATTTGTGTTTAACGTCACATTCAGCACTTGTTTTAAGCTATATCTTGACACCTAGACTTTATGGGGGATGAAAACTCTTGACAGTTCTATCAAACTGGCCGGTGAAATCCCCGCCCACGTTAGCGGTGTTAAGCTTGTGGTTATAAGTCTACGAAATTACCCACTCGATCACACATGACTGGGGCCGTAGTGGTCGTGATCATAAGATCGTTGGATTTACAACTATCTATGCAATCAGTACTTATCACCACTAAAGTTGTGAGTTCGAATCCCGCTGATGGCAAACTGTACTCAATACAACATTACGTAATAAAGTTTGTCATTGCTATAAAACAGGGAACGCGCTGAGCAGTTCTATGGGTTTTAGCCATGTACCAAAATACATGTACAAAACATGTATATAAATAGAATAATACAATTGAAACAAAAATTCAAATACCATTACACCATACAGAACATAGGATCGAACTCCGAACACACAAACACACAAGGGTTAGGATTAAGGTGTTTAACACCACTTTTAAAAAAACATTGCAGTTGTATCGTGGCGGTCAAATTTGTTGGTGGAGGAAACCGGAGGACCCGGAGAAAACCACAGACCTGCAGCGAGTCACTGACAAACTTTATCATATACATGTAATGTTATATCGAATACACCTAGCCTGAGTGGGATTCGAACTCATAGCCATGTTCAGTGGTGATAGACACTGATTGCATAGGTAGTTGTAAATCCAACTAACATACATCACGACCACGATGACCCCCACGGACACACAAAATGGTGGTGGGGAAACTGATATCGAATAGGGGCATCTCATGTTCCTTACGTTCATGGGGAAAATCATAGCGTCTCATGTTCCTTACGTTAACCGGAAAAATCGTAGCGTCTCATGCTTATTACATTAACGAGAAAACTCACAGCGTCTCATATTCCTTACATTAACGGGAAAAATCACAGCGTTTCATGTTCCTTACGTTAACGCAAAAACAATAGTAGCGTCTCATCATGCTTATTACGTTAACGGGAAAAATCGAATGTGAATTTGCACTCGACCTAACAAATCACTATCATCTACGTATGATATATTTACTACGTATTTACTAGATAAATATATTTACTATTAGTCCACTTTATGATAAACATAAAAGATACTACAATTTCACTACGTTTTTGTAGTATGTACTTCGGTAAACAAGAATTTAATGAATGAAATGATTCAATCACTTCCGATAAGCCTCGACGCCATTATCGCCCAAAATCGTAGTAAAATCGTAATACAAGGTGTTTGTTCAAATATTTGTATAATACGGAAGGAATGTATAAGATTATTCTTGTCAACTTTTAAATTCTTTTATATTTGTAATTCATTTACCGTAAAAGGAAAATATGCTTTATGAATTATTCAAATCTACTTATATTATACAGTGTGGGTGTCAATCAAAAAACGGAGTGACGAATTATTACAATGGAATGACGAACTGTTCAATGACCAATTTTTTAAATAATAATTTTGAAAAGAAAAGTTTAAACAGTGATGGTCAACGATTCCACAAATATCAACATAAACGGACAACGATCTCTCACCTGAAATTGTTGAACTCAAAAACGTCCACTACATATGGCCTTGGAAATCCAGTTCCTGTTTGTGGACAGACAAAAATGTGGCGTTAAACACCATAACCATATCCCTATCCCCCATCGTGTTTATAGTTTTCATTTATTGTTGAGGGGCCGTCGTGGTCGTGATCGTATGGTAGTTGGATTTACGACTACTTGTGCAATCAGTGCCTATCACCACTGAAGTTGTGAGTTCGAACCCCATTCCTGGCGAGGTGAACTCGATACAACATTATGTGATAAAGTTTGACAGTGACTAATGACATGTCGGTGGTTTTCTCCACCAATAATACTGACCGATATAACTGACATGTTGTTGACAGTGACGTTAAACACCATAACCCTAATCTCTCGTCATGAATATAGATGGAATTACTGCTCATTTAGGCATTAAAATTAATCCCCCATTCGTGGGAATTCTATATATCCAGTTTTATGACCTGTTAATGATCCATCGTATATATTGATCTGTTCTATCTTTTCCTGTCCCACGATCTACCACAGTGGCATATATTTGTTTTTAAATAAAAGGAGATATCTGTCCCAGTGATCATTTTGGAGTTTCAAATGACTCTTTATTCATAATCAATTTCAAATCCTTCATTGTTCAAATTTCTGTTTCTTTACGCTTTAGCTTCCTCTTATGAAACACCAAACCATTATAAAGATTTGATATATCGTGTTGACATTAGTTTTTCTTAAAAAAACAACAAAAAAACAAAACAAAACAAAACAAAAAAACAAACAAACAAACAAAGCGACGGGAGAATGAGCTCCAGAGAGGGAATTCCTTCCCCAAGAAAATTTCGAATCCTTACGTTGCAAGAGATGAACTTTGATGCCATTTGTGACAGAATTAACCGGTTATCTTTCAAATTTCCACATTTTTGGTAAGCAAAAATTGACTAAGAAAGAAATTTCTCAATTTAAGGGATATCATCATTGTGTAAACATGCCCACGTATTTGACAAAGCAGTCTATTATACAGTACAATGTAGATTTGATTGATTGATTTATTGTGTTTAACGCCACAGTACAATGTGGAGACAGACGTAAAGTCAAGCCTGTTTTATAGGGCACCTTAGACATCTATATAACAAATCACTGTCAATAAAGGGAAGCCTCATTTTTTCCCATTAATGGATAGCGCATATAATTTTAACCTGTATATACAGAACACAACTGTTCATAAAGGACATATTTTCAGGTTCCATTGAGTGTCCATTATATACAGGTTTTATTGTATTTGGAACGATCAAATCGTAAGAAAAAAATAAAAATAAAAATGATGCAACAACAATATAATTTTAATTAGTCTAATAGACTAAAAATATATGTAGTTGTATTATGGACAAGTAATGGTTCTGAATCATATTTGTAACACAACTACATTTTCAATGTTATCTGCCTTTGGTGAGGTTGCAACTTTTGATTATCTCCCTTTGGTGAGGGTGCAACTCTTGATTATCTCCCTTTGGTGAGGGTGCAACTTTTGATTATCTCCCTTTGGTGAGGTTGCAACTTTTGATTATCTCCCTTTGGTGAGGGTCCAACTTTTAATTAGCTCCCTTTGGAGAGGGTGCAACTTTTGATTATCTCCCTTTGGCACGGGTGCATCTTTTAATTATCTCCATTTGGTGAGGGTGCAAATTTTAATACCATTCTTTTTTTAACAATTTGTTTACTAATTCTTCATTCTTTTCGATCCGGCCCTATATTGAAAAATAACACATCATTGCATAAGACGATACCTGTAGTAATTTTATAGTTCTGTTTTAAGATATCAGCTTGTCAAAAAAAAATGAATAAAATAGGAGAACGCACGAACCTAAACTAAATCATGGTGCATTTTCCTAAAAACATGTAATCAAACCACAAGATTACATATGATTTAATTACTTACTAAGATAACATCAAAAAATAATTTATTTAATGGTTAAAATGTTTCAAATTACCATACCACATCTCATTATGTTACATGTAAAACACAATTGCATCTTAAACAAGCATGGTAGGAACAAGGGTTTGAAACAGACATGCATGTATAATGCATCATGTCGTGTTTGCCTTTGTTTTGGACTTTTTAAAGTGCATGTACATGTAGGTAGTTATTAGTGTTTTTTTAATGCACTATGTTGTTTTTGTCGGTGTTTTGAGAGTTGTACGTGTTTGTTTGCGGTTCGTGATTATGAAGATCATTTCTTTATTTTAAATTTGGTGAATGTCATGACAATGTAAAATGTCTAGAGATAAAGCAGAACCACTGATTACACGTATTATGCATCATGTTTAGTTATGAAAAAATCTGTTAAATCTTTTTTTCTTCATCTGAGGATCTACCTGTCGCATCAAGTATCGTCGAAGGTCACATTTTAAACGACCAATCAGCGACAAGCCTACACAATCTGTAGGCATTGAACATCTGATTGTTGCGTTGATATGGAAATGTAGACCTCATCCGAATGTAAACAAAATGGTTGCCTGTCATGACCCGTTACGACAGGTTAGCGGATTACCGGGTGAATAAAAAAATGAAATGTTTAATAAGACTGTCCTGCCATTAGATTTCTACAATTCGTATCCATTTACCTAACAACCGTCATTTGTTGAGAATCTGCATTGGATAAATGTAAAGAAAATCGATTTTTCATGTCTAAAGAAAAAGATTTTTGTTTTGGTGTCAAAGAAAATGTTTGCCTCGGGGATGCCCTTTAAATTTAATGGTCAACCCCTTAATGTGTGCCTCAGGGAAATCCCTTCAACGTTAAATGACCGGTATCTTAGTGTGTGCCTCAGGGACACCCCTTAAACGTTAAATGACCGGTCTCTTAGTGTGTGCCTCAGGGACACCCTTAAACGACCGGTCTCTTAGTGTGTGCCTCAGGGACACCCTTAAACGTTAAATAACCGGTATCTTAGTGTGTGCCTCAGGGACACCCCTTAAACGTTAAATGACCGTTCTCTTAGTGTGTGCCTCGGGGACACCCATCAAAACTTAAATCGTCGGCCTTTTAATGTGTGCCTCGGGGATGCCCCTTAAAAGCTAAATGATCGATCCCTTAATGTGTGCTCCGGAAAAACCCATTAAAACTTAAAAAACCCATTAAAACTTAAATGGTCGGTCTGTTAATGTGTGCTCCGGGAAAATCCTTTAAAGATTAAATGGTCGATCCCTTACTGTGTACCTCGGGGATGTCCCTTAAACGTTAAATGACCGGTCTCTTAGTGTGTGCCTCGGGGATACCCCTGAAAACTTAAATAGTCGGCCTCTTAATGTGTGCCTCGGGGATGCCCCTTAAAAGCTAAATGATCGATCTCTTAATGTGTGTTCCGGGAAAATCCTTTAAAGATTAAATGGTCGGCCTCTTAATGTGTGCCTCGAAGATACCCCTTAAAAGTTAAATGGTTGACCCCTTAATGTGTGCCTCGGGGATACCCATTTCAACTTAATTGGTCGGCCTCTTAATGTGTGCTTCGATGATACCCCTTAAAAACTATATGATCGACCCCTTAATGTGTGCTCCGGGAAAATCCTTTCAAGATTAAATGGTCGACCCCTTAATGTGTGCTCTGGGAAAATCCTTTAAAGATTAAATGGTCGGTCCCTTAATGTGTGCCTCGGGGATGCCCCTTAAGAGTTAAATGGTCGGTCCCTTCATGAGTAAATACTAGGGGTTAATCTTTCTGTACAAAACAAATTTGTGAATCTAATTTTCTAAGTAACATTATTGATCTGTTTTCTATTTTTTTTTCAGCCCAAGAATCGGACATAGCATTCCAAGGAACAGTAAACATAACGTCGGAACAATGGAATAGTGATCTTAGTGTACATAATTCAGAGGCTTACAGAAATCTGTCTACAAAACTAGTGGAGGAGGTAAGATACCAATCAGTGCCTATCACCATTAAATTTGTGAGTTTGAATCCCGCTCATGGCAAGGTGTACTCGATACAACATTATGTGATAAAGTTTATCAGTAACTTGCGACAGGTTCCCATTTGCCGGTTTCACTCCGCCACATTTGTATGCCTATCTCAAGCCAGGACCTATATTTCCAACGTCATATGGCGTGGCCTATTTGCTTAGTGTTCAGTGAATTCAGTTAAGATGAGAGGTGATTGTTGGATTTGTTGATATTGGTGGAATTAATGACAATCACTGTTTAAATATGTTTTTCTTAATTTAAGCTTGACAGACAAGGATCGACTATACAGACGTCCATTTGCTTATCCGGGCTCGCCTTATTTGATTTCTTTTTTGATTTACGGGGATTTTTGGCTACATTTGTTGGTCCGCCGCCATTTATGGAGCCAAAAATGTAGTCCCCTTTCGGAAAATCTAGAACCGCCTCTGCCTCTGTGTTGTAATTGTTACATGTATTGCAATAAATAAGCAATATTCCTACCTCTGCCGACAGAGGTCGCCAAAGACATAATAATTTGGAAGGAAATGTGATATAAGTAACAGGAGATTTATTTATAGAGCGAAACAAAAGGTGTATTTTTTGTTGTTGACATTCTTAGTTTTATCTGCAGTGTTTTGTTAGCCATTGTTTGTCCCTGTTCGTTTGGCCCTTGTTTGTCTGTTTTCTTTTTGACATTGTATTATCTATTATTTACGGTTGATGATTATCCCTTTAGTATCTTCAAATATTTCTTAAAATATTAATTTCTAGTGTCTGCATAATTAAGAAAAAATTACGTATGATATTTTTTTTTCTAGATTCAATGTGCCTTTGAAAATTTCGAAAAAGACTTGCTTGATAAGGTTAATATTCGGAACTTTGTCGAAGATGGCGGCATCATAGCAACATTTAAATTAGAACTAGAAAAAGAAAGGAACACAAGCGAAATCCAAGCCATCATGAAGAACGTTACAGGAGGGTGCCGTTCCCTTGGTAATCTGACAATAAGCAGTGTTACTATAATAGGTAGGAACAAAGACCATGTTCGGTAGTTAGTTAATTTTTTTTTTGGTTTTTATTTTTTTCACGAAATTCTGTGATCCTACTTTTTCAACCTGCTTTTCATACAGATATGGATACCTTTTATTCGTATCTCAAATTTGAAGACATTAAAATATCATTTGCACATTCACGACCTGATTCTAAAATTATACGTTTCTGGATATTTTCATCTGAGTTATTTCCCTTTAATATATGTAAACATTTCTATTTTCATGCACAGTTGAACAATGAAATTAACATGCATTTTTTTGCTCTTATTCTATACATCATTTAAAAAAAAATCTTATGTTTTTTTGACAAAGCTCAAATATCTACAAATTATATAAAGAAATGATACTCAAATTATTACTCCTTTTCATTGCTCTTTCATGGAACGGATATCATTTTGCTTTTGGCAAGGGGAATAACTCTTTATGATATGCATAATATAAGCATCAAACTGAGAATGTGCAAATTGTCAAAACTAAAATAAAATATATAATATTTCCTTTACACAATTCAAACTTAAATTACCTATATGGTAAAACGATTAATTGTAAAAAAAAATTCAAAGGTAAATATGGTTTTGTTATTCTCAATGTATGGCTGCCATTTTTTTAAATATTAGATAGAACATTCTTTCAAAGTTGGATTGCAGAACACTTTTTTTATCTTTTCTCTTGCTTATTTCGTAATTAGCTTACAATATACATCTTCCTTAAAGTGTTCACTATTGCTAACATAGATAACTGTTCACTGACTTTGAATTTGCACCAGGACTTCTTCAAAGCTTTATTTTGAAGGAATGTTTTTACATATTGCTAGATTTTATGCATTTTAATGTAGTATTTTTTTGTTTTTTTTTGTTTTTTAATGCACTTTTTTTACTATGTTATTCTGCTTTGACCTTTATAGTATTTAATAGTTATTAATATCATTGATGTTTCTACAGCAACAAAAAAGTTCTTTAGTTGTCT
This sequence comes from Gigantidas platifrons, assembly GCA_002080005.1. Taxonomy (NCBI): domain Eukaryota; kingdom Metazoa; phylum Mollusca; class Bivalvia; order Mytilida; family Modiolidae; genus Gigantidas; species Gigantidas platifrons. The sequence goes on along the minus strand of MJUT01019132.1, from coordinate 855,428 downwards.
CCCTTTAGTTGTCTTCTTCAATATCAATAGTGATAATCTTGCAATGAAGTGTGTCATACGTTTACTACACACAAAACGAAAACAACTGTTGGACATATAGTTTGTTTCAAACAGCTATAGTATCAAAATTAAACTTGGACATATAGTCTGTTTCAAACATCCATGATATTCATTATTTAGTCACCTCCTTGCAATTAATTTAATATATGCACATGTTGATTTCCAGCCACTGGAAGCATAGCACCTTCTCCTGCACCATCTGTATTTACTGGTACAGTATCCGTGTCATCCAAATCTCCAATTTTACCGTCATCCTCTTTCCAACCGGAAGCGGATGTTAAATCATTACCGGATGTTTCAACCGAAATTGCACCTTCTCAATCTCAGTCTATCTCTTCTTCCACTACAACTGGAGACTATTCTATCCCTGGAACTGTTATTCAGCCAGGTATTTCAACAGTTTCGGGTCAAAATTCAATTACCGGTTCTATTCAGTCTTCAGCAACCACACCGGAAGTATATAGCACACCATCCGTGGTTGTAACAGGTACATTAATCTTTTTTCATATTTATGTAAATAAGTGCACATTTTATAAGCTTTCTAATTTTGAAATTTCATTTTCTCAGCTTACAATCTTAACTTTATTATTGTAGTTCGTTTACCTTGCTTTCATAGTTAAAAAAAAATGTTGTTGCATTTTAGTTTTGATCTAACAATGATTTTCTAGATTCGAGTTAGGACCACACTAAAAAACATACTTCCATAATTTTGAATATAAATTAAAGACAGGGCCGGATTATCCTATAGACTTAGGCTACAGCGAAGGGCACCTCAAGCTCGGAGTTCTCAAACTAGTTAATTTAAAGAATTTGCAATAAGTTTACTTCAAGCTATGTAAATGTCGCAAAAATATATCACCAGTAACAAATATTCAAGACAGGCGCAGGTTAAAAGGTGGCTCCGGCTGATGGGGCCTCATAATTTCATTACCCTAGAGGCCCCAAAAAGTCCTGATTAAAGGTATACGAGTACATTATGCTGTTCAGCATGAGATCAGAATATTCATAGCATTTTCTTATGAATTGTATAATCTTTATTTCGCTTATCTTCGATATCTATTTTTACTAGAGGATGTCACTTCACTAGTAGATGTCACTTAAATAAAACTTCAGTTCTTGTCATCAATTGCAAAATGAAATTGCTAATTTTCAGTGAAACTAACTAGGCTTTTGATAATCTATGACTATCATTAATATAATCTAACATCTCTTTTTAATATTTTATCAATCGAATTAAAATTACATGCTTGTTGTATCACTTTTTATTTCTTTTTGATTGACGATACACTAACTAAGAAAGACACACGTATGGGGTCACGTCAGGGTTCATATTTTCAACCGACCAATCAGCGACCACCAGCTAACTAAATCGTTAGGTATCAAAATCGACACATCACAATAGCTGTTTAACTTTGCCCGATTGGTCAATATATTAAACGGTCTAGCATTTGATTGGACGTTCAAAGATGAATACGAGATGTTGTTAGATATCAGACAACAACCATTTTCTTATCTGGGGGACCTAGGATTTTCATTGTGCTCGTCATTTTTTTTCAAAACCTTCCTCAGTCAAAATATTTTTTTCTCAAGAGAAGGAAAGCAAAAAAAATGTTTTCCTATCATGTGGAACAGAAATACATTTTTCCATAAAAAATGTTCTAGCCGGTGGACAGCATAATTTTTTTTATCAGCTACAATGCAAAATCTAAATTTTTTTTCGGTCAGCTACTAAGGGCATTAAAATATATTTTTAAGAAAAAAATCCCAGCCCCCTCCCCCCACCCCAGATAAGAAAAATGGTTGTTGCCTTAGCGTATCACCAATGAAAATGAAATATTTAGATACAACAAACATCTAATTCTAATTAAATTATTATTTAATCCTAATCATGTTAATCCAATTAACTACAGCTCAAGAGAAAAATACAATCATCGAAACAAACGTCATGTTAGATGATGAGGTGGTGGTAGCTTCCGGTCACATGGTAGCAGGACTGTATCCAAGTGAAACATCGTCTCATGCCCAGGAACCAGATATTACGTCATCACACAATATCTTGGCAAGCATGGTTTCGTCTTTGCTTTACCAGCGTACCACACAAAATGAATCAATTGCACCACCAATGACTAGTTCGTTTTTGCAATCTTTTGATGCCGAAAAAGCTAATAATAAAGATTCGGGTCTACTTGATTCCACATTTGGATTAAGACAGAGAGCAATTCTTGACTTTTTGGTGCCACCATCATCCTTTGATTTTGTGGTTCCATCAAAATATTTATATCAATATGATAATAGTGACTTGGATGTGGTGTCACAAAGTAAGTCATCTATTCATACTGCTGATTTGAATAGTGTATTACACGTGGAGTCGTTCTCTAGTGAACAGAATACAATACCACACATGAGTTCATCGGTTTCTTCTAGTGAACAGAATACAATACCACACATGAGTTCATCGGTTATTTCTAGTGAACAGAATACAATACCACACATGAGTTCATCGGTTACTTCTAGTGAACAGAATACAATACCACACATGAGTTCACCGGTTACTTCTAGTGAACAGAATACAATACCACACATGAGTTCATCGGTTACTTCTAGTGAACAGAATACAATACCACACATGAGTTCATCGGTTACTTCTACTGAACAGAATACAATACCACACATGAGTTCATCGGTTACTTCTAGTGAACAGAATACAATACCACACATGAGTTCATCGGTTATTTCTACTGAACCGAATATCGTAACACATATGAATTCATCGCTTGTTTCTACTAAATTGAAAACCGTACCACAAATGGACTCATCAATTATTTCTACTGAACGGAATATCGTTCCACACATGAGTTCATCGGTTACTTCTACTGAACTGAATACTGTACCACACATGAGTTCACCGGTTATTTCTAGTGAACTGAATACCGCACCACACTTGGGTTCATCACTTATTTTTAGAGAATTGAATACCGTACCACACATAAATTCATCGGTTATTTCTACTGAACTGAATACCAAACCACACATGGATTCAACGGTTATTTCTACTGAACTGAATATTGTACCACACATGGATTCATCGGTTATTTCCACTGAACTAAATATCGTTCCACAAATTAGTGCATCGGTTACTTCGACTGAACTAAATATCGTTCCACACATGGATTCATTGGAAATTTCTACTGAACTGAATACCGTACCACACATGAGTTCAGCGGTTATTACTACTGAACTGAATTCCATGCCACACGTGGACTCATCGGTTATATCTACTGAACTAAATCCGATTCCAAGTATGACACCATCTGTTCTGTCTACGGAATTACATATGGTTCAACAAAATGATTCAAGTCATTCATATATGGTGCCGAATTTAACATCCGTAGCGAAGACATTAGATCGGTCAGTTATACTCGATACAAGTGTAATTAGTGATTCGCAGTTAACACATTCACAAGAACATGCAACTCCTCAAATACATGTTTCATCTATTGATCTTGGAAATATTGTAAGCAGTGATTCGTTGATGAGTACTGTGGACACAACCTTCTACTCGCTTGTTTCCTCAATGGAACCGAGATCTACATTGAAATCAGAACAACCCGTACAGTCCTTGGAACAAGGTGACACTATAACATCAATAAAAACAGTTCAAAGTATACAGGATGATATATTTATTTCAAAAAGTGATTTTCCCGCTTTCACTACAGAACATTTTCGAAAATCCACGAACAATTTAGATGCACATTCAAGTTCATCTATTCATTTACTCACTTCTAGTTTACCAGACACGTACTCTACATCAAAGTTATTGGAAGCGTCATTATCCTCAATCATACCAGAAGTACCATTGATTACCGATGCACATTCTTTACATAAAACTTCCTCAAAAATGGATGCATCTTTTACACCTTCTTTACCGGAAACTTCCACAAAAATAGCTTCATATCGTGTAACTGCTAGTGCTATATCTGAACCGGATGTTATCCTTGCATCATCTTATACATTAAACTTAACTGAAGCATCTATAATACAATCGAATGTATCTATATTTGGAATGTCGTCTGCTCTACATCACTCATCATTGACATCCGCTACGTCACATCCGTTCACACCACATGGTACTTTTTCCTCATCAATCATATCATCTGAGATATCATTAAAACAAAATAAAGATGAAACATATTTGATATATACAGGAACGCCACCGCAGAGCACAATTATGCCGTCTTTGACATCAGACGTTTATGAAACGATTTTAAGACAATCCGAACCGTCTTCAATGACATTTAGCAAAATTAAAGAACATATAATATTTGACGAAGAAAACACTTCTATTAACCCTAATTTGTCTAATGAAACTTCACAATTCACCGTTTCACATTCTGCTTTTACTTCAAATATGTTTGACACATCCTTGATTTCAAGTGTAACTGAGAAGTCCCCAACGGAGATCATACATGTAACATTAAGTGATTATTTACAAAATTCTGAGATAAAGGAAGCGGAAACATTATTCCCGAGCGAATCTATAGCTTCTTCGAAAATATTTGACACATCTTTGATTTCAAGTGTAACTAAGGGATCTCAAACGGAACCCATAGCTGGAGCATTGAGTACTTCTCTGCCGAATTCCAATGTAAAGGAAGTGGAAGCAGTATTAGGAACGAGTAAATTTATAGCTTCTTCGGAAGTGGAAGCAGAATTAGGAACGAGCAAATCTATAGCTTCTTCTAAAATAAACATAGTGGAATCGATTTTGACGTCTAATGCTGCTGAAGTATCTTTAATAGAGAACGTTGCTCTTTCACCAACAATTACAAAGGTGCCTGTGCAATCTTCAAATCAACTTACGTCGACGGAAGCACTCTATTCAACGCATGCTCCTCTTTCCACACTAGCAACGTCAAAAGGATCTTCCGATGAGCTACAGAGTTCCGAAATTGTGTCAGTCGCTTCCTCATTCGGACAATCCAAATCAGTACATTCATCGCAAATTTTCACATTTCCCAGCATTCCGTTGGTAGAGTTCGGTGGGATTTCATCGTCATTTCATTTATCACCAAGCCAATCACATCAAAGTGATATATTTATAATCGAATCGGGAATATTTTATGTTCAATCTAAATCCGTAGCCGTTCAATCTTCGCACGTTCCAAAAAGTGACATAATTAACGCTACCATGGCAACGCCATATCCTTCATCAATTGTGATTGATGGTAAACTCATGCAAAGTAGAACGAACACACTCGCTGTAAATTTTGAAACAATTCAAAGCAGTTATAGCGATTTTACTACAAGCAGCAGTACACAATTGCCACATAATTCAATTGTTTCAGCAGCGTTAGGCTTAAGCGCTGCTCCTATATCCAGCGCAGAGAAAAACGACACTAATTACAGTGAGATATTGAGAACTGAAACTATTGTTTTAAAAGCTAGTCCTGTAATTGAAGGCAATCAAATTATTTATAACTCGATATCACCGTATGTCACCATATCTGAATCACCAAGTAACATTGAGACATTCACCCAATCAATTGTGCCAGAACTAGCTAGGCAAGTAGCAGCGTCGGAAATAGTTTTGCCAAATACATTGATAGAATTATCTACTTCCGTTACGGAAGTGAAAACACCGCAACCGGAAGCTATTGTTTCAACAATAAAGACTCGTGACAGTTCTATCGAGTTATCAGAAATGACAAGCAAACTAGCCATTATAAAATCTTCAATATCTCAACCCGATATGCTATTAAATTCTATGACGACAACGTCAGTAATAGAAAATAGAACATCCGTATTCACAGTGACAGGTTCAGATTCGGAAGGTGCTTCAGCCATTTTCACACCTTCAAGGTCAGTTTCAATTGACTCAAATATTGATGCTATTTTGTCTATAGAATATGAATACGTCACGTCTTCATTTGCGGTGACGTCTTTAGTACAATCAGAACCAGATGTTTCATTTATGTCGAACACACTGGCTATTGTGTCTACGTCATCACAATCATCATTCACGTCGAACACACCGAATATTTTGGCTACGTCATCACAATCGTTTACAACAGCAATGGATGAAATGTCAGCTTCTATCGTAATACCTGCAATATCACAGTCTAGTTCATTATTTAATCTTACGACATCTGAATCAACCGTTTCAAATATGTCAGCAAAAGAAATAGAAAAAGTAGTTCTAACAATGCCCGATGTTTCAGACATTTTTAAATCTTCAAGGACGGTTTCAGCGGACTCGAGTATAGAAGCTAATTTGTCTATGCAATATGAATACCTCACACCATCATTTATGACAACGAAATCACAATCAGAACCGGATCTTTTATTAACATCGAGCTCACGTGCCATATTGCCTACATCATCACAATCGTTTGCAACTGCTCAGCCTGATACAATGTTAAATTTTACGATATCTGAATCAACCTTTTCAAATATGTCGGCAAAAGAAATTGCAAAATTAGTGCTTACAATGACAGATGTCGACTCTGAAAATGTGTCAGACATTTTTAAATCTTCAAGGTCAGTTTCAGTGGACTCAAGTATTGATGATATTTTGTCTTCAGGATACGACCACGTCACTTCATCATTTGTGACAACGAAATCACAATCAGAACCGGATCTTTTATCAACATCGAGCACACCCGCCATATTGCCTACGTCATCACAATCGTTTGCAACTGCTCTGCCTGATACAATGTTAAATTTTACGACATCTGAGTCAACCTTTTCAAATACGTCAGCAAAAGAAATTGAAAAATTAGTGCTTACAATGACCGATGTAGACTCTGAAAATGTGTCAGACATTCTTAAATCTTCAAGGTCGGTTTCAGTGGACTCAAGTATTAATGATATTTTGTCTATGAAATATGACCACGTCACTTCATCATTTATGACAACGAAATCACAATCAGAACCGGATCTTTTATCAACATCGAGC
>MJUT01019132.1:824497-838140 GCA_002080005.1 Gigantidas platifrons | reverse complement strand
CCCCCTTTCAAGTTAAATGGTCGTTCCCTAAGGAGTATGAGCATTTTTTGTATTGGAATCAGGATAATGTGTCTGTTCTGGGCAACATGTCTACCAGTGGATTATTGCATCAGTGAGCTAGCACTAAGATATAAAAAAAAAAATCCAGCTAAGTGTGTTGGTCGAGTACAAAGCTCTTGGACTGTCCATTCTAGGATATAAATTTACATGATTTTTATAGACAATATGAATGAACATTAATTTAAATTAAAAAAATTTACTGTTATTTTCAAATCTTCAAGAAATTTGATTAAAAAAATGCCATACAATCTAATTTATGTCTGTCTTGTTATATAGTTTCAGTTCGACCAACTACACCAGCACCCTCTACAACGACGACACCAGCGCCACCTGGATCCACAAAGAAATCAACGGAACTTCCGTTGCCTGCATGGGGAATTGCTGTAATAGTATGTGGTGCATTGGTCTTGATATTCCTGCTAACAATGATTGCTATTTTGGTAAGACATTGTTTTAAGTTGAAGGAGTACTTCTACTTTTAATAGCAGACCCTAATCCTAACTCTTTTGTTGTCATATCCGCATGGTAACGAAATGAAAGATTATGCATCATGCAACGGTTGGTTGTTACAATATCTGCTTTCCGGAGTCTGCCAAAGTAGATTCTATCCCAGTTGAAGCTTGTTGTGTCTAGTCAAGTTTACCAATGATGTATTTTTAAATAGCCTGTTGTTTGAGCTACTTGGGGGTTAAATAATCACTTATCTGAGATTCAACTTTGCTCAATGTAAATGTTATAACTCGTGTTAATTTACTTTAAATAGAGTTATGGTGTTTAACACCACTATCAACAATGTTTCAGTCACATCGATCGTTGTGGTCAGTTTTATTGGTGGAGGGGCGGGATTAGAACTCAAAACTTAAATTTGCACAGATAGTTGTAAATTCAACTAACATAAGATCATAACCACAACGACAACTTTACTTAAAATAAGACTAAATACGTGTGTGGCTGTACAGTTAGAACCACGGGAAATCATGGGCTCCATGCTAGGACGGGGTAGTCTGTTGTATATATTATGCACGTTGCAGCAAGCAAAATAACAATTAAGTCTGTCACTCACTTTTCATCCGAATGTACTTCCCTTTCAGTGTACACGAAGACAGACGAGAATGATGAAATACCGGATGTCGGATGATATAGACCCAGATGATATTGGATACCGAAGAAGTTGGGGAAATGGAGAAACGAACTATGCCTATGACAACAAACAGGAAGCCATGACGACAAACGAAGAAATGAAACACCCTGTACCATTTTTCGATGTAGGAAACAGTGATACAAAAGATTTAGATCCAGTAAGTGCCTCATTGTGAATCACTATTTTCATTGGTCACTATTTATAGAATGTAGATTTATAATGTTATGTCACGTATGGTACGTTTTGTTGTGTGGACGTGAACATGTGCTCTATGTAATGGGAGGGGGGGGGGGGCCTTGATGATTTTTAAATCATTTAAAGAATATAAAAAGTATGCATAGCGCATGTTCTCTCTATTTTGTGTGTATCGTTGCTGACAAAGTAATTATTGATACATTTTTTAAAAAATGTACAAACTTGTAATATGAGAAATTATTGCAAATCTAAAATTAACTTTTTTCTCAATCATTGTTTATTTTACACAGGTTTAGCTGGGTTTTATCAGATTTTTTTCTTCTGTGCAATATAAAGTATTTAAAGTTGGGGACGATATATTTATTTTGTATCTGTTAATATCTGTTATGTTTATTTGTGGTAGCTGTTGACAAACAAAAAGCAGTAATAACATTGTATTTAATATTTGATATGGTGAAGGTGTAACATAGAGTAAAATATGGTGATTTGTGGTTTTATTTTAGAAATTGAGTTGTTTCCCTTTGTTCCTTTGTTAAGTAACATATTTAATTATATTTCATCGTCAGAATAAAACGACAGCATTATGATAACCAGTTTAGTAGTCTAGATCAACAGCATGTTTGTAAGTATGGGAAGGTTTCGTGTTAAAACAAGAGTTTGATTAACCTCACATAATAAGTTTTTGCACACTGCACTAACATTTTGTTACTTACTACTTACAACCCGCCAGGGTCAAGCAGTCATTATTTTGTTCATGGCTTTTCCGCCTTCTCATCATTTGCTGGTATCGCATGCGATTTGCTATTTTTTGTCTTGAACTTGAGATTCCAGTTTTATTTTAAGTGATAATCTGTCTTAGAATTATGAAATGAGTACTTTATGCATGTGCAAAAAAGAGGGGCTGCTGTGACCGTATGGTATGTGGATTTATAACTACCTATGCAATCAGTGCCTATCACCACTAACGTTGTGAGTTTTAATTTTTCCTCAGGGAAGGTGCACTCAATACAACATTATAGTTTATCAGTTACTTGTGACAGGTCTGTGGTTTTCTCCTCCACCAATAAAACTGACCGCCATGATAACTGAAATATTTTTGAAAGTTGCATTAAACACCATAATCCTAACCCTTAACCCTATCATTGAAATAATAATTTTTTTTAATTTATTGAAACTAAGGCAAATCTCCCTCAGATATAATTAGGTGCAATTTTTTACCTTATCTGAATTTTACTGTTCTAATTAGGCAACAACCATTTTCTTACCTGGGGGGTGGGGGGGTTAAAAAATATAAATATATTTTAATGCCCTGGCTGACAGAAAAAAACATTTAGATTTTGCATTGAAGCTGAAAAAAAATTATGCTGTCACTGGCTAGAAAAAGTTTTTATGGAAAAATGTGTTTCTGTTCCACATGACAGGAACACATTTTTTTTGCTCTACTTCTCATGAGAAAATAATATTTCGACTGAGGAAGGTTCTGAAAAAAAAATTTACGAGCACAATGAAAATCCCAGCCCCTCCCCCCAGATAAGAAAATGGTTGTTGCCTTAGGCCCTTTGGTTTATTTTCTCTCAAATATTTTTAAATTATGTGGCTTTCCATTCTTTTGACTTGAAAAGGCCACGAAAATAAATTAAATTGTGATTAAATTGTGTAAAAGACAATGATTCAAAATCGTTAGTAATTCACAACATCCATGTTTCTGATATAGAAAGAGTGATTTTGATTGATTAATCACTGAATTGTTTTGGTTTGTAAGTTCAATCATTGGCTGAAGTTACACAAAGATAGAGAACTGACATGGCACTATTTCTGGGTGGCGTAGGGCATCACATTATGGTTCTTTTTTTTCTTTTTTTTCTTTCTTTTTTTCATTGGAAGATGCTTGGAGGTTAAAGGTGAATAGATGCGATAGCCATTCTTTTTTCATTCATTGGAAGATGCTTAGAGGTTAAAGGTGAATCGATGAGACAGCCATCAAGCGCAGTTGCATAATGCTTTATCGTGTGAAACTATTAACATTGTGTAGTTTAATTTTTACATATACTAGTATATGAGATACCTTAGAAATATATTAGACAATATTAGACGTGTTTAAAATATATATATAATTACTGTATCATATATAAATAATTATCTATTGAAATATTTGTAGTTATTCTGATATATGAAATATAATGTATACTTTGTCTAGTAAGATAAAATATATTGTACAAGGCTTAGGAACAGTTAGAAATGAGAGACTTGTCGAGCATCTCTGACCAGTTCCGTGCCCAATACAAATTAATTTTATATTTTATAAGACAAGGCATGCATATATTGTTTATGCTGCAGCCTGAGATTCATCAAAAATTAAGAAAAAAACCAACGAGATGTCAATAGAAAATAAGCTATGTCACATACCCATGATAACATCAGATCACATCACATGACGTCATAAATGAAATTCAAAGTTTTAGTATAGTGATGTCAACCAAAAAGTCATATACTGTCAGTGACAGCTATTAAGAAAAAATGTAAACGGTCTGATTCCTAGCTGCAGAATAAACAACCACTAAACTAACTCTCTCTGCAATCTAAAAACATCTTGCATCGGGTCATAGTAGAGGTCAAATTGAAAGAAGCCAATCATGGGCGAACCTATCAATATTTAGGGTACTCTGGTGTCCTCTGCCAATAAAACTAACCGCCACAATATAACTAAAATATTGTTGAAAGTGGTGCTAAAGACCATAACACTAACCCTTACCCAATCTTTAGGGGGGCCCGGGTGGCTCAATGAGTTAGGTAGTTGGATTACCTAACAAATCATACAAGCCTATCACCAATACAGCATGGGTTTGCACCCGACTTTGTAAATTATAAAATAGGGTGCACTCAACTCGCAGTCATAAGTGATAAAGTTTACCAGTTGCTTGCCCATGGTCGGTGGTTCTCTCCAGTTACTCCAGCTTCTGCCACCACTAAAACTGGTCGCCATGATATAGCTGAAATATTGCTGAAAGTGGCATTAAACACCAAAATCAATCAATTGATCAATCCAATCTTTAGGCATTGAACAACATGGTTGTTCTATGAAGGAGTAGAGAATTTCCGAATATGGATAATAGTAGTTGTTTTATGAAGGAGTAGAGAATTTCCAAATGTGGATAATAATAGTTGTTCTATGAAGAAGTAGAGAATTTCTGAATGTGGATAAAAGGTCACCTGATACATGGTGTAGTTAGATGCTTATAGTGGGTCGCCATTTAAAAACCCAAACTACCAAACCTCTCTTATGTTAATTAGATTGTTCTACTAATTATTCTTTAATTTAATTCTTTATTTATTTAGAGGATATACAACAGCCGAGGCATTAGACGAGTGCTTTTTCCATTTTTCTTAAATAACTTTTTTTTAAATTTAGCACTTTATTTCATTATTACACAAAGGTACAGTACACATGGTATTGTGGGGAAATACTTTCAAAATCATTGTTTCATTTGCATAATTATTCAGCACAGCACATTATGTAACGTTGATTCTAATTGGACAACATTAAAATTCCAGGACGTATGCATTGTCAGATATCACAACAAGCATTTTCGGTTATTTGCAAATAATTGTATGTTATCGATATATGTAGGTGGTTCCAGGGACTTTAAAATTATTTCGCTTTTGACTTGCCTGATGATGGTTATTCCAGAAACGTGTCGTGGGCAGTAAATTTGATAGATCTACGTTTCTAGTGGATTGAAATTGCGATAACATAATATTGCTTTTTCAATATTTGTTGACATCAATCTATGATTTAATGATCACAAATAACTTCATTGACTCTCATGGTCTCTAAAATACAATATTTCAATGGTCTTAAGACTGAAATCCTTCATATTGGATATAGCTTCTTGATGCCAATGTGGTGTATTACCATAGCAACTAGACATGGCTGACAAAAACATTCTATGAAGTAACAATGTAAGAAATTGTCGTTTAAAAGACATGCAAGATTTGTGAAACGTTTTATGTCTTTCTTGGAGGTGTCCATTTCGTATATTAATACGTAGTTATTTTCACATTGACGGAAGACAAACTTCACACTTCTGACGTGTAAAATGGCAAACGATGTATTTTTCTTTCTTCTCCATGTAGTGATTTCACTAAAATATTATACATGTAGTTTTTATATCAGTGTAGAGATCACCTTAGTCTTCACTCGTTTTATTTCATGTACTTATTTGCAGTATAAATTATTTGACTTTGCAAATATTTTGTCTATGTCGAGCGTACATGATGAAAAAGAGTTTGAAGATACCAAAGGGAGTGTAGTTCCCTGTCTTTCGACTGTTGTTTTAATGAATAGCTAGGACTGTAAAAATCCAGCTCACGACTTGGTCTAGAAAAACCCTAGATATTATCTTCATCCAAAAAAGAAATAATTTGTTCTCTTGTCATGATAAAGGATAAAAAATTTCTCACTTTCCATTAACCATGTAATTTCACAATCATACTTTGTTATTTTTTCAAATAAGGTATAAAGAAATCAAATCAGCTATTATGGGAAAAGAGATAAAAATGAAACGTGTCCATTCTGTCATAGTTTTGAAAAAATATTAATTTCTATCAATAAACATTTCATTGTAGAATGCAATGACATGCAATTTACCTCATATATATCCTTTAGTTTCTTCTAAGTGAAATCATGCATTAAATTTTTATGCAGTTAAAAATGAATTGATGCGTGCATGGAATAATGCTGCTCAGTGACCAAGCAAATGTTGTGTTTACATCTTTCCTTTGAGCAAAAGAGTAACCTCCCTTTGGCCATTGGGAAAGTATGATCTGACATAAATACATTTACATATGACCTATATAAATATTGTGTTTTCTTTATTTTCAGGATATTAACTATACATTAGAAGATCAACCAAATGGCTATTCTAGATTTCCAAATAAATCCTCTGAAAACTTGAAAACATTTTATGATGAAAACACTGCCACGTGGGAAACTCATTTGTAGTGATGCATTGTGGGTAGTATTATGATAATTATATAAAAGACAACGAAAATAGGAGGCATTTTCAACAGGGTAACAGAGTTATTGTGGGAATATCCACGCACGACTGTTGTTTTAAAAAGTCATGTGATGACTATTGCCGTGCATTGATTGGTTAACTGATAAAATCGATATTTTTATAAGTGTATGACAAAGTCATAGAGGAACGTTATATATCGTATTGGTAGTCAGAAGAAAAACTTGTCTTTTAGTAAAAATAATCAAAATCCGATAAACATGCAGTGCTCAATACAATAAGACAATAATCTTGCGATATTCAAATTGTGTTCCACGTATGTTGATAGCATTTGTGATTCATAGATACAAGGGGAGGCAATCTATTATATTTTTTTCATTCTATAATTGCCTTTTTATTTCAACCTTATTAGAATTGTATGTTAAATATGTTACGCTTCATTAACTTCAAAAACAATTCGTTTTGCAACAGGTAAATTTGATTGGTTAAGCTAAATTTATGTTATGCTTCATTAACATCAGCTACAGTTCGTTTTGTAACAGGTAATTTGATTGGTTAAGCTAAGCTTCACATGGTGTGCAAACGGGGTATTCCACTGGTTACCCTAAAGCTCACTTGTAAAGGGCATTTTCATTGGTTAAGATAAAATTCACATGAGGACATACATTCTTTAGCTTAATCAGTGAAAATGAGGATTACAAAATATTGTCAACGGGTTCGGTTACAAACAGAAAAGGAAAAATTCCTTCGAAAATCGAGCAAATATACATGCATAATAAAGTTAACTTCATGGAAAGTTAAATTGAGTTGTCTCCCTTGTGTTGAAGCTGCGTAAGGATGTTTAATACATTATTCTAATACGATTGTTTGCCATTGAAACGAATTGAACTTCAGTGATACGTCATATATGAGAAACCATTTTTTGTTTGTTTGTCCGAAATTATATATAAAATTGAGGAAACAAATATGTCTTCATACATTTTGTATCTTGTGATATACAGTATTGATATTAAATTAATTTCATTGAGACGAGGTGAATAAAAGCATCCATATTTGTTATAGCCTATTTCAAAATATATTCATTCTTCGGTGTTCCTTTCCAGTAGTGGTTGAGATTGTATTGCAGTTGGATTTACAACTACCTGTGCAATCAGTGCATATCACCACTAACGTTGTGATTTCGATCGCCTTTCATTGCTGGAAGTTTGGTAGTGATTTGCGACATGTAGGTGGTTTTCTCTGGGTACTCCGGTATCCTCCACCAATAAAACTGACCACCACGATATAATTGAAATATTGTTGAAAGTGGTGTTAAACACCATAGACCAACCTTATTTCAACAGATGGTATATTTAAGTTCATAATCCAGCTCTGTTAATCTCAATTACATTGTAAATTGAATTGCCTCTGGAGTTATGTCCCTTTGTACATGTTTTGCAAATTTCAACACAAAGTCGACTGATGCAAAGCATTGTCACAATTTATTTGTAGTTGTCTCCCTTGCATTACAAAAATTTTGAAATAGGCTATATTATCATTAGTGGTGGTGCTTTTCGTAATTAAATAGAATATAATACATCATTGCTACATTGTTAAAATTGTTAATTTGTTCATATATTTATACATTTTTATTTTTACAATTTAATTGCATTATATTTGAAGTAATTATTTCCTTTACATGTTACTGATATTAATTTCATTATTCCTGCCAATTTTTACAATATTATGCAATACGAACACATTCAAAGTTAACTAAGCAAGGGGCCTCGATGCCCTAGTGGTTATCGTCGTTTACTTCCTCCCATCAATAAAGCTGACCTCCTCCATACAACTGAAAAAATGTTGGAAGTAGCATCAAATACACATATCCTCAATGTCATAATTGGTAACCGGGAAAAACATACCCTCTATGCCATAATTAGCACTCGATAAAACAAACATATCTTAGAAATCATTATTGGCACTCAGAAAAAAACAATATTCTCAATGTCATTGTTGGCCTTAAAAAAATATCCTCAGCTTCATACAGGTAATTAGCACTGGGGGAACAAAGGAAATCCTGAATGACATAATTGGCCCTAGAAGAGACACATCTTCAACATAGCGATTGGCACTGAGGAGAAAAACGATATTCTAAATTTAAAATGCCATAGTTGGCCTTAGAAAAAACATATCCTCAACATCATAATTGGCATTCAGAAAACAAAGTATCTTCAATATCATAATTGGCACTCAGAAAAAAAAATATCTTCAATATCATAATTGGCATTTGGAAGTAAAATCATATCCTTCATGTCATTATTGGCCCTAGAAAAAAACATATCAATGTCACAATTAGCACTTGGGAAATAAACTATATCGTCAATGTCATAATTGGCCCTAAGAAAATAATGAATCTCTTTATATTTATATAGAGAGATACAATATTACTAAATACATTCCCTAAAATCATTTATTATACATTTGTAAATATATCATGTTCATTATTAATATTTGTATATGTTTACATTGTATACAGTTGAACCTTGTTGTAGTTGTGTTGAAATCAAGGAACCAGTTAATCCGAATAATCCAGTCGTTATATTACGTTTTGCTATATTAACTCATTAACCTCGAGTAGCGATAGCGAATAGAGGGCGCTGAATTATTCGAATTAGGAACCAGTATATTTTACTGCAAATAAATCGATATTTCGAGTTATCCGAGTTCAATTTATCTGAGTTCAAGATCCGAGGTTCTTCTGAATTTGTTTATCCCTCTGTCTCTCACTCCACTTTTTTTTTTAATTTAATTTTGATAGACTTTGATATGCTGTCAGTCACACGTCTTTCTTTTAAAAGTGGGAGGAGCTTAAAATAATTTATTTAAGTATTTGAAGTATAAATAGACCCACACGTGGACGGGGTAAAAGGAGACGTACTCATTACAACCTGGCATAATTTTATTAGGTTGTTAATGACATATGGGGCGGCGGTCCCCCTCCCCGGGTACTCCTTATATGTTTTGTCAGTATTATGCAGGACTATATTCTATTTTCCAAAATGCAAACTATATTTTTTAATATATTTAATTTAGGACATTTTGTATTTATTATATTTTTTTTTTTTCATAATTTTGTAATATGTCTCAATTATAGATCTTTATACTTATTAAATGTGGTTTGTAAAATTTATTTTTTAATTAATCAAAACAAGAAATATATGTACAGTTAGTGGACATAAGCTGTTCTTACTTTCGATTTTCTCCAATATATTTTATATAAAACCATGTTTTTTCTCAAAAAATTCTCCTGAAGTCAACAATTTTTTGTCAATTCTGCTAAAAGGTTGGAGCACTAATAAATATTATGTTAAAGTCAGCCATGCCAAATATTAAAATGATATTTTAATTCATAGTTTTCCTCTTTTCATGTTTTAAGCAGAGTCTTCAACAATTCTTATAATTATTAAGTAGTGTGTGACGTTCAAAATCAGTTTTGTGTTTAACTCGTTTATTTTTGAAAATCTTAAATCATAATCTGAAAGTAATTAAGTAAACCTTCAGGACAGTTTGCATTTGTGAGTGAGATTATCAACAAATTTGGTCACGAAATTACCTCATTTTTGCATAATTTTTGTTCAAAAAGATGTGGTTTTATATGATATATAAAGGAGAAAGTGTCGAATATTTATGTCCACTAAAACTGTAAGTAATTGTACTGCTCAATGCCAAAATATTAATAAATAAACGAAAAATAATTGTCTCATTATCAATGCACGTTTTTGGTGATAGAAATAAGTATCTGTCTTTACAGATCGGCCATATACATTTTTTTTTTAATTTAATAATAAATATTACAATTTAAAAATTATATTTATTTAACTATTTTTTTTATATAAAATTGCTACGGGTGTGCACACTTACAAGTCGTAGCTCGTTATCTCGAAGTCAGATACCGGGTATCACGTGATACGACTGATTATATAATACATATTAATAAAAACAGTATTGTCGGTGTACATTTAGGAATTTCCGGGCATTTCCGTTTGTTTATACAATACTAGTATTTAATCATACTTAAAAACATATCTGTATATCTATGCAATATACGAAATGTACAATATAATATTATGTTTGGAAGTTACCCGTATGTGAATGGATGTGTTAAAAATTTGTATATACAAGTGTATATGTGTGTGTATGTACTATTGTATAATTGTTACATGTGTAAGCATATAAATAGAATGAAAGATGTTGATATATATTGGAATACATTTATATGATAAAATTCTATTTTTGTTATTTGTTATTTACTGGCAAACAAATTAAACCGCATCGGTGGCGTAATGGTTAGCATGCTCGCCTCAAGTGCGGTAGATCGTGGGTTCGAGCTCCGGTAGGGTCAAACCAAAGACTATAAAATTGGTATTTGTTGCTTCTCCGTTAAGCACGCAGTATAAAGGAATAAGAGCAAAGACTGTTTGGTTCGGTGATGATTTGATTTTGATTTTTTGTGTTTAATGCCATGTTCAGCAATATTTCACCTATATCATAGCGACCAGCTTTAGTGGTGGAAGAAGCCGGAGTGCCCAGAGCAAACCACCGACCATGGGCAAGCAACTGGTAAACTTTATCACTTGCGGCTGCGAGTCGAGTGCACCCCTTTTTGTCCCCCGACGCTTCGTCGAAGGGGACTATAGAAATGGGTGTCGTCCGTCCGTCCGTGTGCTTTTTGGTTTCCAGATGATAACTTGTGAATGAAAAGTCAGATTGAAACTAGGTTTGGTATGTAAGTGTATCTTATGAATATCTAGGTCAATTTCGATAATGACAATTTTTCGACAATTTTTACTAGAGTTGTGCCCCTTTTTATACCTCAAAATTGCTAAATATTTGGTTTCCAGATGATAACTTGGGAACAAATAGTCAGATTGAAACTATGTTTGGTATGTAAGTGTATCTCATGAATATCTAGGTCAAGTGCGATAGCGATCATTTTTCGACAAAT
Source organism: Gigantidas platifrons (assembly GCA_002080005.1). Taxonomy (NCBI): domain Eukaryota; kingdom Metazoa; phylum Mollusca; class Bivalvia; order Mytilida; family Modiolidae; genus Gigantidas; species Gigantidas platifrons. Next base: position 826,742 of record MJUT01019132.1, on the reverse strand, counting down.
CTTACCAGAGTTACATCCCTTTTTATACTTCAAAATTGCTAATATTTTGGTTTCCAAATTATAACTTGTGAACAAAAAGTCAGATTGAAACTAGGTTTGGTATGTAAGTGTATCTCATGAATATCTAGGTCAAGTTCGATAATGATGATTTTTCGACAAATCTAACCAGAGTTACTCCCCTTTTTTTACTTCAAAATGGTCCTTGGATGGTCCCCTTTCAGAATTATGAGTGATACAGGCTCCCCTGACCCTCTAGTTTACAGTAGTTTCAAAATTTAATCTTACGATGTAACCTTGGCGTCGGGTGACCAGTGGCCAACGGCCTTTTATTGTAATTTACAAAGCCGGGCGCGAACCCACACCGTATTGGTGGTAGACTTGTATGAGTTGTTAGGTAATCCAGCTACCTAACTCACTGAGCCACCCAGGCCCCTGTTTGGTTCGGAATCAGAATAATGTTTCCGATTGGAGCTACATGTCTACCCACAGACTGTTGTTCCAGTGAGCTAGACTATAAAAATCCAACTCAGTGTGTTGGTCTAGTACAAAGTGAACCTAATCATCCTCTCATTTAAAATTCATTTGTTCTCGCCATGATATAGCTGAAAAATTGCTAAGTTGAAATCAAGCAGCAATAACTCGTTCACTTTAATAGCAAACCTATTAGATTGTAATTTAAATTCGTGGATACCAATTTTCGTGGTTTGAAGCAAAAATGTATTTTCGTGGATACGTAATTGGTGGATCCCCTATTATATAATTTTTAGCTCACCTTGCCAAAGGCAATGTGAGCTTTTGGCATCCGTCGTCTGTTGTCCGTTAACTTATCACATTTTAATCTTCTCTAAATCCTCTCAACCAAATGAACTGAAACTTGGTAGGAAGCATCTATGGAAGGTCCTCTATAAAGATTGCTCATTTCATCCCGATCCATTAACAAACATGGCTGCCATAGGCATTTCTTGTTTATGATTGGCCAATTTTTAAAATCTTCTCTGAAACAGCTTGGCCAAATGAACCGACATTTGGTAGGAAGCATCTATGGAAGGTCCTCTATAAAGATTGCACATTTTGTTCCGATTGATTAACAAACATGGCCACCACAGGAAACTCTTGTTTCTGATTGGTTGATTTCTGAAAAATCTTCTCCTCTGTTAAAAGAAAGATAATTCTTGTTTAAATATAGATATCTGTATTTAAAATGCAGTTATCTCTATATAGATATCTGAATTGAATTACAGATATATGCATTAAAATAGAAAAAACTGCATTTGTGATAGATATACACATGTATATCTATTTTTTTAGCTCACCTTGCCAAAGGCAATGTGAGCTTTTGCCATCACTTGGCGTCCGTCATCCGTTAACTTTCCACATTTTAATCTTCTCCTTTGAAACCCCTCAGCCAAATGAACTGAAACTTTCTAGGAAGCATCTATGGAAGGTCCTCTATAAAGATTCCTCATTTCGTTCCAATTCATCAACAAACATGCCAGCCACAGGCAATTCTTGTTTCTGATTGGCAGATTTTTTAAAATGTTCCTCTCTGAAACCACTTGGCCAAATGAACCAAAACTTGGTAGGAAGCATCTATGGAAGGTCCTCTATAAATATTGCTCATTTCGTCACGATCTGTTAACAAACATGGACGCCACATGCAATTCTTGTTTCTGATTGGTCGATTTCTAAAAATCTTCTCTTCTGAAACCGCTTGGCCAAATGATCCGAAACTTGGTAGGAAGCATCTATGGAAGGTCCTCTATAAATAATGCTCATTCCGTCCCGATCCGTTAACAAACATGGCCGCCACAGGCGATTCTTTTTTCCGATATTTTAGATTCTTCTCTTCTGCAACCGTTCGGCCAAATAATCCGAAACTTGGTAGGAAGCATCTATGGAAAGTCCTCTGTTACGATTGCTCATTCCGTTTTGATCCATTAACAAACATGGCCGTCATAGGCATTTCTTGTTTCTTATTGGTTGATTTCTTAAATAGCTTTTCCTCTGAAACCGCTTAGCCAAATGATATGAAACTTGGTAAGAACTAAATATGGAATGTCATCTATAGAGATTACTCATTTCGTTTTGATCCATTGACAAACATGGCTGCCACAGGCAATTCTTGTTTTAGATTGGTCCATTTCTAAAAATCTTCTACTCTGAAACAGCTTAGCCAAATGGACCGAAACGTGGTAGGAAGCATCAATGGAAGGTCCTCTATGGGAATTGCTCATTCCGTTTTGAT
>MJUT01019132.1:807660-818495 GCA_002080005.1 Gigantidas platifrons | reverse complement strand
TTTTAATGCGGTAGCGCTGTCCGTACGGAAAAAACAACCGCAACCGTTTTTCTCTTATATCGCGTGGTCGGTGAAACGCTTTAAAACGCATCATGCTTAAATGACATTTAAAGCATCGTTATGACAATGTATAAATAAAAAACGTGTTTCCGTTTGACATTTAGACAAAATGCCAATCGTTTCTGTGCAAATTCGGCACAAATGTTTGCCAGTTTTACCAGGAAACATAATAGGGGGCTTCTCCGAAGCTTGTACCTTATTGGAATTGTTTACGGAGATAAAAAAAATTGTACGTTGGGACCAGCGGATTGGACGTTTCCATAAAAACATAACCACTTGTGATGTTTCTGCCACCATCGGAAGAAATAAAATTGAAATTTTCAATAAAGTAATGAAAAGATTTATACATTGCCATATTTTTCACACAAAAAAAAGAAGAAAAAATGCCTCCCTCATCACTTTTTACAGCAGTAAAAGGATTTTAAAAAATGCCGCCCTCCCTCATCAATTTTGACAAAAAAGGGCCTGAGAACCAAGTAATTAACTTTGCCTGGCCTAAGATAACGTTCATACAATCACAAAAACAGACCAAAAAAAAACAAAGTAATAAATGAAATAATTTTTCATAATTTTTTTTCTAAATGCCCTCTATCTACATGATTATATAATACGTATATTCTTCCCCAAAAATATAAATGTCACTGAACAAATTAAACCCCCTCTTAGTTTGACCTACTTTTCATTTTAGTAACTATTAGTGTATGATTTATAGCCCACTGCGACTTGCGATTCATGTTGGTCAATCAATAATTATAAATCTGAATTTTAAAGTGTGATTTTTTTTTTTTTGATTTACCAGTAAAAGAGATATAATAATAATATGAAGAAGATGCTGTAAATGTAAGTAAGTTTATGTTTATTTTATCAATTCAACTACTTCATTCAGTTCATTTGCAAAATTACGCGTCTCTATTGACTTACTAGGGATAGACTCGATTAACATTATAATTTCAGATTTCACCAATTGAAGTAAAGTTTTTGAGGTATACACTTTTTGTTGATACCGGATAATATTACGCGACTTCCAAAATGAGAACTTAGACATAGTTATTATTGTATTTAAAACAGGTGATTCTTTGCTATTCCCCTCATAAATCCCTAAAAATATATGTTCTTCCGTAATCTCATTAATATCTATATCTTTTATTTCACGAGAGTTCATGTAATTTTTTAACGCCGATATGATTTTTACCCAATTTTGTTGTATGACTGTACATTCGTAAAATAAATGTTTTAAAGTTTCTACTTGAGTATTACAAAAATGACATAAACCATTCATAGATCGCCCCATTTTTTGCAATTTAGCTTCTGTATATATTGTATTATGTATAATTTTCCAGCCTAACTGGTTAGCTTTTCTTGTTGCTCGATTTATACGCAAGTTCGTCCATATCTTTCTCCACGGCAAATTTTTATTAAAATAAATATTCCATTTACTTTGACAAATAGGTTCTATATCAATATTAAGAATTATTTTCAATTTACGCATAGAAATATCTTTATTGGTTAGTAGTTTATTATTTTTGTCGTATATTTTATAGGTCTCCTGTAATTTAAAAGGTTTTAGATTTTGATTGCTAGGACTAACATTACTTTCGTTTTCATTAAGTATATTTTTAAGATCACCTGTTATTGCCTTTTTCAGCCTCGTCCATTGTGAAATCCAGTTTCTTTTATCGATCAGTGAATTAAATATAAAATTTGAATCTTTAAAATTATTTGTTTCACAATCCCATATATCACGGACTTTATGTATTCCACCCTGTGCAAAATTTGGGTAAAAAATAGGTTTGCTATTGAAAACAATATTTGAGTTGCCATATAAAAGTTGATTCAATACTTCTAATTTTGTCATTGGTTTTTGTAAGAGTAAAAAGTTTGACCACGATTTAAGTAAATTTTGATAATAAATTGGTAATTTATTAATTTGTAAACCTTTAAAGTCTGAGCATGTAGTTAAAAAATATTCGGTATTATAGATTTGGTCATACTTTTTTAACCACCATTTACCTATAGAATTCCAAGTATCATTTTTGGCGTTTAATATTTTATGCATACTTTTGAATTGTTTAGCTTTAATGAGCGAATCGATGTTAACCACACCCATACCCCCTTCCTCAACTCACAAACAGCACACATCTCTCTTTATTTGATTTACTTTTCCGTCCCAAATGAAAGCCCACATTAATTTATTTATTTCTTTTTTGTACTTTTCTGGTATTCCCCTCATTTCTATTTCAAAATTTATTTGTGATATTACATGTATACAAGTTTTAAGAATTAGCACTTTTCCTTGATAGGTAAGATCACGTTTTTTCCAAACTTCCAAACATGATTTTATTTTCTTAATTTTTTCTAGCCAAAGAGCGTCGATATTAACATTGTGTCCATGTATCACTCCCAAAGCTTTCACGGGATCCTTAGACCATTTTATTTGTTATTTTTCCAGCGACCTAAATACATTCCTACTGTTTTATTTAAATTTATTTTTGCCCCTGATGCTTTTTCATATATATTCAATACTTTAAATGTTTCTTCGATTGATTCTTCGTCCCTATTAAATAATTGTGTGTCATCCGCAAACATATTAAGTTTTGCTTCGTTTTCTTGATCAGATGGGTGTGGTAATTTAATGCCTTTGATGTTTGGATTAGCTCTTATTGTGGATGCCAAAGGCTCCGCTTGCAGGATGTATAGCATCGGTGCGACGGGACACCCTTGACGGATTGATCGTGAAATGGTGACGTATTTTGAGATAAATCCATTTGTAATAACACACGTTTTTGCATTCTTAAATAACATTTTAACCCATTCCCTAAAATTTATCCCAAATTCGAATTTCTCTAAACATTTTTCTAGCCATTCCCATTCTATTCTATCAAAAGCTTTCATTTGATCTAAAAATATGATAGCCCCTTCTTCATTTCATATCAACAAATTCTATTAAATCTTGTAATAATCTATTAGAGTTAAATAAATATCTACCTTGTACAAAGCCGTTTTGGTCCGAGCCAATGATTTTAGGTAAAACATTTTTTAGACGTTCCGCTAAGAGTTTTGAACATATTTTGTAATCAGTATTTAACAAAGTAATTGGTCTCCAGTTTTTTATGACCTCCCGTTCCCCGCTTTTGTACAAAAGAGACAGCATTCCTGAATATTGAGACCTAGACATAGTTTTAGTGTTGAAAGATTCTTTATTATTTCTTATTTCATATCAGTTCTATATTCGAGTTTTTCATTGGTGTAGAGATGGTCATGTGTCATGCATTAATCTGCATTAAAGGAATTTACCAGTCATTAACATGATAATGCCCGCGGGCATTATCATGTTAATGACCGTTCGAGGTTTTAGAGTTGCGACGTCCCTTACGTCCCTTTTAAAACGCGACGGAGATCGTGCAGTTGTCAATGTAAACAAACATTGAGCAAAATTATTTAGAAACTCTTATATCCTTCAATGAAATAAAGATAATAGTTACTTATGTATAGGGCATTATCGTGATTTATAGACTGCCCTTGGGATAGTAGTATTGACTTCAACACTGATAATGCCCTCGCCTGCGGCTCAGACATTATCACTTTTCAGTCAATACTACTGTCCCTTGGGCAGTCTATAAACCACGATAATGCCCTATACATAAGTAACTATTATATAAATATCAGTTCTCAATTCCTCTTTTTCATTGGTGTAGACATGGCCATGTGTCATGCATTAATCTGCGTTAAAGAACTCTACCAGTCATTAACATGATAATGCCCGCGGGCATTATCATGTTAATGACCGCTCGACGTTTTAGAGTTGCGTCCCTTTTTTAAAACGCAACGGAGATCGTGCAGTTGTCAATGTACCAAAATGAGCAAAATTATTTTAGAAAGTCTTATTTCCATCAATGAAATAAAAATAATAGTTACTTATGTATAGGGCATTATCGTGATTAATAGACTGCCCTTGGGACAGTAGTATTGACTTCAACACTGATAATGCCCTCGCCTGCGGCTCAGGCATTATCAATGTTTCTATCAATACTACTGTCCCTTGGGCAGTCTATAAATCACGATAATGCCCTATACATAAGTAACTATTATATAAATGACGTCCGTCAGTTCGTTATGTATTAGGTACCAGTATTCTTGGTAAAATTCTGAAATAATCCCGTCTTCCCCAGGAGACTTTTCCTTTTTTAGTAATTTAATGACCTTTTCAATTTCGGCCCCAGTTACTTCACTGTCTAGTAAATCTTTATCCTCATCATCCAATTTTTTATTCAAATTTTGAAGAAGCTTTTCCCCGACGTCTTTGTCACAACCTTCAGATTTAAATAACTTTTCATAAAATTTAAGTTGCTCCCCCAGTATTCCATTTGTACTATCTTTATAGCCCCCATCTTCAGTTTTAATTTTTGACCATAACTTTTCCTGTCCGTTTTTCTTCTCTAAATTAAAGAAATACTTTGTTGACTTTTCTTCCTTTTCATAGACATTTACCTTCGATCTGATTCTAGCTGCTTCAGCTTTTGATCGATAATATGTATTAATGTTTGATTTCAGTGTGTTTATTTTATTTTCATTTTCTAAAGTGTCCTTTTTTAGTAACAAATTTTCTAAATCTTTTTCCCAACACTTTAATTCTGATTCATCTGTGTTAAGCTTTTTAGCAATTTCAATAGTGTTATCTTTAATTTTGACTTTTGTCAAATCCCAAAACTGAAGTTTGTTTTTAAACATATTTACATTATGAATATTTGTTTTCCATTTCCCCCAAAGAATTTCAAAAGTATTTTTAAATAACGATGTAGTAATTACATTGTTATTTCAAGATTCAAGATTCAAGATTGTTTATTCAAGAGAAAAAAGGAAAGGGGAAAGATTTTCCCCTTGTCTAACACCTACATTACAGGCAAAATAATCTGATTTTTGACCATTTTTCGAAACACAGGACTTTACATTTTGATACAAACTTTTGATAACATTAAAACACTTTCCAGATATATTCATTTTCCAACATCCCGGGCCTCTCTCTACCTGTTTAATTTTCAATGTGATTGTCACGCCGTCGTGATCACTAAAAGGAAAATACCTGATTTTGGGGTTGTATAAAAGGTGACCAGTATTGTTGTTAGTTAATATATAATCAATTCGCGAGTGAGAAATTACACGTTTAAAAGTGTACCTTTTTGTTTTTGGATTTCGTTTTCTATAAATATCATTTAAATCAAACTTTTGAATGAAATTTTCAAATTCATTTTTTCCGATATCGCCTCTTAACGGTATTGGCTTTCTGTCTAAATTTTTATTTAAAGTGCAATTAAAGTCGCCTACAACCAGGTTTAAAATATTTTCATCATTATCAATGTTGAGCTCTTCTAGAAAACGTTTTCTGTCACTGGGTATGTTTGGTACATATACATTTGTAATTCTAAATATTTCATCGGTATCAATTTTAAATTCACATTGTATATGCCTACCGTTTTGATCAGTGTTGTTAACGTTTACATTATATTTGAACCCCTCTTTGAATAAAACTGCTACACCTTTCTGAGCTTTTGTTCCGTTATTCCAAAAACTATTCCCGCCCCATTCTTTTCGCCATTTTGATTCGATAGTATTTATACAATGTGTTTCCTGCAAGCAAATGACATAAAATTTGTGTTTTCGACACCAGTTAAAAATTGCGTTTCGTTTGGAGATATCTCCCATATCATTGACATTTAGTGTGGTAATTTGAATTGACATTTATTTCAAATTGAATAGGTTTTAAAATAATATGAGATCTTCAATATCTATTTCATACCACATCCTGCTTAAAAATACACCTACTGAAATATTTGTTTTTATATACAAATCAAAAATATATAAGTTATAATAATGCAAGCTATGTAAATAAATATTTTGGGATTTTTTATTTATTTTTTATTTTTTGGCATACTGTATAATATTATGTGCAAACTTACATGATATGCAAACAATTTTCTCAATATCTATATAAAAAATATAGCACATTTTACTTTCAGGGAGTCTACCGAATTTACAATATATAGAATATTTGTTTTTATTGCTTGTCCTTATCAACAAAAAGTTCATGATTTTTGGATTTTGCCTAATTGTCTCTCAGCAGATCCTGGAGTAGAGGTGCTACTTCGGGTTCTCTTTCGATTGGGTGTTTGATATTCTCCGGCATGTTCATTTTCTGACGAAAAGTCACAGAATACAGAACTTAGAAGACTTGCTCCCTTCGGGGTCACATGTACTCCACTGGGATCATTTGCATCGTATAAGATTTTTGATGGGTTGTCGTTTGGTGCAAATTCATACCAAAGATCAATGTATGATAATTTGTGATCTTTTGAGCACAATTTTCCCATAAAATTATTAACAGACGATGATGTCAGATTACATTTTACTTGACCTGGTCCTTTGCCTTTCCGGGGGATGATACTGCACAACCCGATTTCAGCGTTAGGAAAACATGCTTTCATTTTATTTACAGCATTAGACACATGGACATTAATCATATCATGATCATTTTTATTGCTTGTCACATCGTTTGTCCCCAAACTGAAGATTATTTTGCTAACCTCTGTGGTCAACATTTTCAAGTATTGCGTCAATGTTTTCCGCAGTTGTTCCAGATATTGAAAGATTGCATATGTTGGGATTAGTAACTTGGACTCTGCGACAATTTGACGCACCGATTATGACTGTTGTTGTTTTTATGTCAGTATTTGTAGTTGTAAAGTTTGGTTCACCTTCACAGTCTAAGTCTTTAGTACTAGTATTTTGTTCTGTCTGGTTTTGTGAGAATCTTCTTTTCGTCTTCCTCATCTGCTCGTCTACCCTCTCTGATGTCATGTACATAATTACCGTACATGTCTTGTTCTGTTGTTTCCGTGTACTCCCTCTGGTACGTACAATCACGTTTAATGTGGCCCTCTCTGCCACAACCATAGCAAACATTTGTTGAGAATGGGCAGTCACGAATCATGTGCTCGGTACTGTTACACCTGTAACAAGATCTCGTGGTTTTCAGTGGATCTTGTTTTTTGTCACATTTATATGATGGATGGTCTGTGCGATTGCAATGTCTGCATGCCGTTCGATTATTATCAGCAAACAGTCGCACATTGAATCTACCAAATGTTGTTAAGTTTGGGATAGTTGGACCACAATTAACAATTTGTATGTATCTTGTATTCTTCATCTTAAACAATTTGTATCATCCAGGTCGGAGACATGATACTTCCAAGGTCGTTTTCCGCTTGGCATTGGTATTGTCCGCTGTCACTTGCAGCAGTATTTCGGATTGTGAGCTGGTCCCCATTGATAAAATATCGCAGTATTGTATTTATAAGATGGCCGTCGTGGAAGAAGCTATAATGTGGAATCGGTGGACCGGAAGCTAAACAAGTAAATCCGACAGTGGTTCCTTGTCGTAGTTCTAGACTCGTTGCTGTGGTGGTAAACACACGTGCCTCTACGAACAAATATATTACAATTATGTAGCTATTATTCAACATATCTCATCCGCAATTATATTAGAAATATTATGGTAAAAATTACAACGGTTTAACAGTAATTGTCGGCATTATAACCAACCATATCTTCCATCTGACAAACCTCACACTGCTAAACACAGATCATCGTCGGTAACCCATGCACGGTTGATTCCGATACGTTCCTCTCTCTCCATCACCCGTGGGTCAGATCGCTTGTAAACATTCGTACTCATGAATAATTCATAAGGCTTCGCATTATAAACTTCCAATGCAATTCAACCAATCAAATCATTCCTTTCATAATGAGTTTGGTTAAAAGTTAAAAATGTCGGACCTGTTGCAAAAATTTTGAGTAAAAGAATTGAGGGACTTTCTATACTGCACTACACTTCATCCATACATTTTCATGGGCGCATCCATTACTGACAGAACGATTTTTTAACTCCGACACCAAAGAGTTTCACTTTCATAAACGTGATTTTGATTGGTTAATTCGAAACTTTGAATATTCATGAGTACGAATGTTTACAAGCGATTTGACCCACGGGTGATGGAGAGAGAGGAACGTATCGGAATCAACTGTGGGTTGCCGACGATGAACACAGATATGACCAAGACAAAGGTCAATTGAAATCTAGGTCGACCCTTGCTTGGAATATGTACAAATATGTAGAGAGGTCAAACCGCGGAAAGTAACCCCTACCTTGACCTCATTATATCAAGATCTATAAATAGAAATAAGCAAACAGTACTAAAACAGTGTTGATTATTGTTTGATACGCAGTGTGCAGCGGCAAATATTTCATGGATATTCACAAATTAAAATAATTCTTCAAAATAACAATTACACAGTAACGAGGGAGGAATGTGACAGCAAAAATGAGGGAGGAATGTCACAACAAAAACGAGTGAAGAATGTGACAACAAAAACGAGGGAGGAATGTGAAAACAGAAACGTGGGAGGAATGTGACAACAGAAACGAGGGAGAAATATGAAAACAGAAACGTGGGAGGAATGTGACAACAGAAACGAGGGAGGAATGTGAAAACAGAAACGTGGGAGGAATGTGAGAACAGAAACGAAGGAGGAATGTGACAACAAAAACGAGGGAGGAATATGACAACAAAAACGAGGGAGGAATGTGACAACAAAAAACGAGGGAGGAATGTGACAACATAAACGAGGGAGGAATGTGACAACAGAAACGAGGGAGGAATATGACAACAAAAACGAGGGAGGAATGTGACAACAGAAACGAGGGAGGAATGTGACAACAGAAACGAGGGAGGAATGTGACAACATAAACGAGGGAGGAATGTGACAACAAAAACGTGGGAGGAATGTCACAACAGAAACGAGGGAGGAATGTGACAACAAAAGCTATATGAAGCTTGTGACCAAATATCAGATTTCTGCCATCAATAGTTGCTGAGAAAAACGCGACGAAAAAATATCTTGGACGGACGGAAGGACGGACAGAGGTAAAACAATATACCCCCTCCCCTTCCGGGAGCGGGGGGATAATTAAAACAATCAGGCATAAAATATATAACAAAACAAAAGATCATTATTGTCTTCATGAGAACACAGATGTCACAAATGAGTCATCAAAATGTTTATATTTATACCATACATGCATAAATATTATTCCTAAGGAGAGGTTCGTTGTGGCTACCATCGTGTGGTAGATTGGTTGACAACTGCACTGGCAATCATTGTCTTAATCTTCGAAACAGAGGCTATATATATACAATGTACTTCATCTCAAATTTCATTTTTGTACTCTTAAGGGAAATAAAGTCTCTGTTACGGAAACTTTCGGCGGCTATCACCACAAAAGTTGTTCGAATCCCGTCCATGACGAAGCATACTTGATACAACGGTATATGATAAAGAGTTTTGATTGGTCAGTATTTTCGTCATGGATTTTAATGTTTCTCCACCAATCAAATTGATCTTTATGATATAGCTAAAATATTGTTTCAAGTGGCATTAAACACTAATTACGCCTATTACGTAGAACTTACCTCCATGATACACATGCACGACACGCTCTGTTGTATGAGTACAACTAAACAGAGTCCGGTAGAGTCCGGAGGCAAAATATTAGTTTATATGTATATTAAATGATGTATTCCTGTGGTATTGGTTGTTTTTGATACATTTCTTATAATTTCCAACAAAATAAATAATAAATAATAGGTTTTTATTGAAATATACAAGGTGATCGGCAATCATTCATAGATTCAAAATGGCGGATATAGAGTTCGTTAGGAATATCGTCGATTTACATTTAATGATTGATTATTATTGTATATGTGCTTATAATCTATAGGCATTTTATCAAAGATTGAATAAAATAGTAAGTAACGTGGAAATATTCATATATACAAGATGATATGTAAATAGAGTCAGGTATTCAAAATGGCGGACAACAGAGTCCCGGGTACGATTTATGTTGATTTAATATGTGTATATGTAAGGCATAATTTTTTCCGGTTGAAATTGTATCCGGTGAAAAAAATTTAATATTAAATTTTATGTCACAGTAAATATTTTATAATCAAATACTTTCCATTGCTATAAAAAAAAGTATCCGGATAATAAATTATACTAAGATCTGTGTGTTATATTATGTCCGACGCTGATTATTAAATCACGAGACGCATCTGTAATATTAATACCTACACTCATAGATAAACCACCAGATCCATCAAATGAGCTGATCAGGATAATATTTTATACTAAGGCCATGCAAAGTTAATTACTTGGTTCTCAGGCCCTTTTTTGTCAAAATTGATGAGGGAGGGCGACATTTTTTTTATCCTTTTACTGCTGTGAAAAGTGATGAGGGAGGCATTTTTTCTTCTTTTTTTGTGAAAAATATGGCAATGTATAAATCTTTTCATTACTTTATTGAAAATTTCAATTTTATTTCTCCCGATGGTGGCAGAAACATCACAAGTGGTTAATTTTTTATGGAAACGTCCAATCCGCTGGTCCCAACGTACCATTTTTTATTTCCGTAAACAATTCCAATAAGGTACAAGCTTCGGAGAAGCCTCCTATTATGTTTCCTGGTAAAACTGGCGAACATTTGTGCCGAATTTGCACAGAAACGATTGACATTAATGTCAAACGGAGACACGTTTTTTATTTATACATTGTCATAACGATGCTTTAAATCTCATTTAAGCACGATGCGTTTTAAAGCGTTTCACCGACCACGCGATATAAGAGAAAAACGGATGTGGTTGTTTTTTCCGTACGGACAGCGC
>MJUT01019132.1:775892-790478 GCA_002080005.1 Gigantidas platifrons | reverse complement strand
ATCGAGTACACCTCTCAACATTTTATTACATAGGGTTGTATCGAGTACACCTCTCAACGCTTTATTACACAAGGTTGCATCGAGTACACCTCTCAACATTTTATTACACAGGGTTGTATCGAGTACACCTCTCAAGATTTTATTACACAGGGTTGTATCGAGTACACCTCTCAACGTTTAATTACACAAGGTTGCATCGAGTACACCTCTCAACATTTTATTACACAGGGTTGTATCGAGTACACCTCTCAACATTTTATTACACGGGGTTGTATCGAGTACACCTTGTCACGGACGGGAATCGAACTGATAACTATAACAAGGACAGGGACTGATTGTATAGTTAAATGATTAGCCTGCAATGTAGTTTGTACAAAGATTATTGTGAAAGTGACCTCTAATTTTGGTAAGGCAAAACTTTTTGCATGAGTAATTACATTCATAACGGTGAATCGTACGATAACCTTGTTCATGATCGATTGATTTGATTGATTTATTGTGTTTTAACGCCACTTTCAGCAATATTTCAGCTATATTATGACGACCAGTTTTAGTGGTGGAGGAAGCCGGAGTACCCGGAGAGAACTACCGACCCTGGACAAGCAACTGGTAAACTTTATCACTTGCGACTGTGAGTCGAGTGCACCCTTTGTTGCAATTTACAAATCCGTATAGGCGATAGCCTTGTAGGAGTTGTTAGGTAATCCAACTACCTAACTCATTAAGCCACCCGGGCGCCAAAGCGGTTCTATATCTATAACACAGACTTCCTTTATGTTTGTATTTTAAATGGATCTACAAACTTCAATAAAAACGAAGATATCTAATTTAGTGCGCACGACATTATACGATTTAAATATCCAGGTATCTATGCCTCAACTGATGATGCTTGTTCCAGTAGCCAGCCTTGCACAATAAATTAGACATCCAAGTTCTTACTTTAACAAAAGAGAGCCCGGGGGGCTCAATGAGTTAGGTATTTGGATTGCCTAATAACTCATACAAGCCTATCGCTAATACGGCGTGGGTTCGCACCCGGCTTTGTAAATTACAAGAAAGAGTGCACTCGACTCACAGCCGCAAGTGATAAAGTTTACCAGTTGCTTGTCCATGGTCGGTGGTTCTCTCCGGGTACTCCGGCTTCTTCCACCGCTAAAACTGGTCGCCATGAAATATTGCTGAAAGTGGCGTTAAACACAATAAATCAAATCAAATCAAATACTTTAACAAACAAATCGTTACCTTCTGTCCATGTATCTCTTGAAGACCTTTATCTCCTTTCAATCCTGGCTCTCCCTTTGAACCTTTGGACCCCACTGGTCCTCTGACGCCAATGTCCCGTTGTTCACCCTTCATACCTACTGCTCCTTGTAATCCTGGCTCCCCTTTCTCTCCCGGAAGTCCATTTACACTGGGTTCACCTTTAGGTCCACTGTCTCCTGTTTCCCTTTTCTGTCCTGTATGACGACATTTGAAATGAATTGTCTTAGTATACACATTATGAACTACTGTTCGAGTGGTGTATTGCAATTTGGTTTATTGTTGCTTTATTATACCCGGTAGTCACTTATGTAGCAATTTTATTTAAGGTAGAACGTTACCAAATGACGTTACGCCACGAGTTATCGTTCCTACATCGGAATATTTAGGGCCAAAAAAAAAAGGAAAATAAGAAAGTTGACACCATATTTTATTTCATATTTCGATGTAGATCGTTGAAGTCTACCACTGTGCAAACAAAATTACTCAAAATTTGGTATTGTCCCACCTTAGGAAAGCTCGTACAGTTATAACGAACGGACTTGATAAAATCCCCGGGCTTGGGTAGAGGCAGGGCCCTTGAACACATTGGAGAAATTTAGGTGAGTTTCTATAGTATTAAAACACTATGTCACAGTTCCTGTTTTGAACATATTATGATATTACCTACTATGTGGAGACAAATTTAGGTCTTGAAACCTTTTATTTATGTACCGGTAGGAACTCCCTTTTCCACTTTAAAGCTGTGTAAGCACTCTAATGTTTTAAAACATGTTATATTCTGAAGTATCAATTTATTTACTGTATTTATATTACGCCACTCACCTGGATTACCTTTTGGACAAATTCATATATACTATACATGTACATTAATACGAAGAGTTTGGAGATACCAAGGGAGGTAATCAGAATCCGTATATCGAAGAAGAATAGACAACACAATGGCAAAAAGAAAAAGTACAAAAGTACAAACAACGATCGACAAAACATACATATAAAACTAAAGATCGAGTAACGCAAACCCCACTAAAAACCGGGGGTCAACTCAGGTGCTCCGGAAGGGTAGGCAGTTCCTGCTCCACTAGTGGCACCCGTCGTGTTGTTCTTGTTAAAATATCCCATTACGTTCAACATTTTGTGGATGCCAATTCTCGTGGTTTGAGGGAAAATTGTATTTTCGTGAGTTACATGTAAATTGGTGAATTCCCTGCAATAGTTAGTCAATGCAACATAATATAGTGACAAGTATTCGCTGAATTCTTTATTTCGTGGTTTGATTCTATCGATGAATCTCAAGTAAATAAACTGGGTTCCTTTTTAAAAAAAAGTCATTAGAACTGACGACAGGGGACTCCTAACATAATTACTTGAAAATGTCGATTGTATGTTCTCTTTGTTACCGGTCTGTTTATTTGTATAATTGTCACAAACTGTAATGTTTAATGACAATAAAATTTTGAATTTGATGAATCCACGAAAATATGTATGCCACGAATAATAAGTAATTAACTGTATTATGTTATTACGTTCAAAACTTCCTCTTTCATTTCTAAAAAAATTAAAATATAGCCATGCATGTGACTGACTTTCCCGTCGTAAATGTACATATTGATGAATTATCGTCTGCTCGAATGTGGCAGCATAAATTGTGTGCGACTTATTCCGCAAATGTAAATATAAATAACCGTCTTCCAATCAAAGTATACGACCGTATTTGTACTCTTAGACATATCAGAATCGAAATAATCCATGGAAGCCAGAATGTGTTTTGAGTTTTAACATGGGTTGGCGGATATAAGTAAATTTCTTAAAAGGGAAATCCTGCAAAGAGCTACGAATTCTAGCTGATACATACAGTACTACATACCTCCAGGACAAGGATGATCTTTGTGAACACAATGCTTAGCAATTATTTGTTCCTGTGGAAAAAAGATGGATTTTTGTTATAATTAGCAGGTAGTCTTGGGACCATAAAACTAGTTTAACCCCGACACTTGTCATTGAAATACCTGTACAAGCCAGGAAAGTGAGCGATCACGTATTTATGTTAGAGCATTCTCTATCCAGAGTTGTCGTTCTTGCTACGCTCCACAACATCTCTGTCAACGCCCATTACACAAGATTTTTGTAAAATTTAGAAACAGTAAAAAAAATCTACTTAAAATTGTTTTAATTATTGTAAATATCAATAAAGATGAAAATAAATCACTCATTTCAAATCAATTCTCTCTTAAAAATGATTTGTGATCGTTTTTAACTTTTTAATTTTTACCTCCGCAAAATAGTTCTCCAAGAAGTGGGGGGTAAAATCATTTTTAAGAGAGAATTGATTTGAAATGAGTCACTTATTTTCGTCTTTATTGATATTTACAATAATTAAAACAATTTTAAGTACATTTTTTTTTACTCTTTCTAAGTTTTACAAGAATCTTGTAAAATGAGCGTTGACAGAGATGTTGTGTAGCATAGCAGGAACGACAACTCTGGATAGATAATGATGTTAGAGGTGTCGGTATTGCCTATTTCTATGATTTTGCTATTGAAATTTGTATTATTAGTAACACAGTGAGGTAAACTCGATCCAACGTTATGTGGTCATGTTTTTCAGTGACTAAAGAAAGTTCCGTTGTTTTCTCACTGTACTGCGGTTTTTCCAATCAATAAATTCGATTGTCAAGATATATCTAAAATGGTGCTAAAAGTGACGTTAAACTGTCATACAAGATAAACAAGCTATTATGGGAATACTTTTAATAACATAATGTGGTATCAAGTTCGCCTTAGCATCGTGCAACCAATACAGCATTAGGTAGTCCGGAATGAGCTTACATCATACATGTGTGGATGTTTGGGTTTAAATAAAAAGAAAGACGGGATGTATCAGAAAATTTAGTATAAAGATGCATTTTTTTTAATTTTATACTTTAAAAAGGGGTACATGTAGGTAACTCTTGCAAAGAAAATGGAAATTTAGTTATCAATACAAATTACATTATAAAATATATGGCTCTGGGACCGTCGTGGTCGTGATCATGTGGTAATTGGATTTACAACTACCTGTGCAATCAGTGCCTATCACCACTAAGATTGTAAGTTCGAGTCCTGCTCATGGTCAGGTGTAATCGATAAAACATTGTATATATGAACAAGTTTGTCAGTGACTTGCGGCAGGTCGGTGGTTTTCTCCGGGTACTCCAGCTTCGTCCACGAATTAAACTTTCCCCCAAGATATAACTGAAATATTGCTGTAAGTGGCGTTAAGCAACATAAGCCTAAACCTAAGCCAAACCTCAAACGGTTATAACCCACAATCCGTTGAAATTGCGGCATGCTCTACATATTTTTGAATGATTAATATCTATAGTTAGAAAATTCATTCACTTTTATGAATGTTTATCCACGTGGTACGTACTTTGGTCGTATTTCCGTGATTCTGACATGGACAAGTACTTAAACGTAAATGTACATAGGTACTATTAGTAATTTAGCTTTACCTGAGATTTTAACAGATCTCATAGCAATCCACTGGATCTTTTGTCATGCGCGTCTCTCTTTTCTCTAACCTACATGTATGGAATAAAATGAAAAATGAAAACATAGCAATCCACTGGATCTTTTGTCATGCGCGTCTCTCTTTTCTCTAACCTACATGTATGGAATAAAATGAAAAATGAAAACATAGCAATCCACTGGATCTTTTGTCATGCGCGTCTCTCTTTTCTCTAACCTACATGTATGGAATAAAATGAAAAATGAAAACATAGCAATCCACTGGATCTTTTGTCATGCGCGTCTCTCTTTTCTCTAACCTACATGTATGGAATAAAATGAAAAATTAAAACATAGCAATAAAATAATCCACTGGATAAAAGTCATGCGTATCTCTCTTTTCTCTAACCTATGGAATAAAATGAAAAGTTCAAGCATACTACTGTGGGACCAGGTACGAAATCTAGCAGAAAAATTGTAGAAACAGAGGGAAAATGTGTTTGAAATTACATAAAATAGTCTTATTTTTTTCCTACATTATGCAAATAAAAATAACATTTTTGATCTCTTTGTTTTTTTATGACACCGGCGTATGAAAATTTGGTCTAGTTTTATTCGATTCTCTGTGTGGTGCATCTCCTACGATATGGGTGTTTTTCGTTAGAACGGGACGTAAATTTACTATATATACTTGCATCATGTATGGTGAAGAGGGTTAGAGTTCTGGTGTTAAGTTGCACTTCCAACAATATTTCAGTTATATCATGCACGTGGCGGTCAGTTTTATTGATGGAGGAAACCAGAGTAGCCAGAGAAAAACACCGACATGTCGCAAGTCACTGACAAACTTTATCACATAATGTTGTATCGAGTATAAAAAAAATCGTAAGTCCAATGACCGAGAGCCCTGGTAATAATAAAACCAAAAACATTTGTTTGATTTTTTTAGGAAAAAATTATAGCGATTTATACATGTGTAATATTTGTGAATTATACAAATAATATGCATGTCTTAAAATTAAAACAGGACAGTCTTTACGTTCCATGTGCACTGTCTTTCGAAATATAATCATACTGTAGACCATTTTATCAAAGAGGTTTACCTGTGGCGTTGACAGAATCGCTGACAATCTGTGTTCTAAGTTGACGTCAATGTCATCAATATCATCCAGAGCGCGAAACTGGGACACTGTTACAGTAACGAACGCGCTCGCTTGAATCACGGTTAAAACCAAGAGTGTAGGTAACCAGGGTGATTTATTTTCTTCGGACGCCATTTTATTTCATGTCCCGTGAAAGACTATCATACGTTTACTATAAGATTAGAATCAAGATCTAGTTTATTATTTGACCGTACAGACATAAGTATTTCAAGTACAAATTGCACGTACATTTGTACTTAATCAACAACCAATCAGAACACAATACTGTGGTAGTACTTTTATTCCTTGGCACCAATTTTCGTGGTTTCTACAAAATACATTGATCCATGGGATCTTGAATTCGTGGTTTCAAACACTATAGACAACAGTCAATGGGAAAGTTTGTCAGTATTTCGTTAGATTTCAATTTTCGTGGTTCAAGTCGACCACGAAATCAGCAAAAATTATAGCCCCACGATTCACGATTAATAATTATTTCACAGTATCTTATGTATCACGTGTTCAGGCCTTATGGTCATACAACATTTGTTCGCGAGTTTGTAGTTTTTCTCATTTACTAGTTTTACAACCAATCAGAACACTGTATGAAATTATTACTATCTTCTGATAGGACAATATTTTAGAGTATAAGTACGACAATTGCATTCAAATATTTTATGGACGTAATGGCTGATGAAAAAACAGCCAATCAGACCACTGTATGAAATTATTCCTATCTTCTGATTGGATAATATTTTGGGGTATAAGTACGACAATTGCATTCAAATATTTTATGGACGTAATGGCTGATGTTCCAAGTATTTTTAGTCTGTTACGTACCGATGCACTAGAAATGTATTGATTGATATTTAACATCACACGATGAGCGTATTTATTAAACTATTTAATGAAGATAGCAAGATTACTATCAATCATTAATATGGGCCGTCGTGGTTGTGGTCGTATGGTAGTTGGGTCTATATGCAATCAGTGCCTGACACCACTAACGTTGTGAGTTCGAATCGCGCTCAGGCGAGATTTACTCAAAACAACATTATATGATAAAGTTTGTCAGTGAATGGCAGGTTGGTGGTTTTCTCCGGGTACTCCATGTTCCTCCACATATAAATCAGTACTGACCGCAACGAAATAACTGTTCATATCGTTGAAAGTGGCGTAACACCATAAACTTAAAACATCACATTCTTTGACTGTCAATCAAAGTTGTAAATTTCTACTGTATTTTTCATTATCCAGCACAGACTTCCTCTCACCGAGGTAGCCCCCCACGCCCCCAATAATAATAATAATGTCATTCCCTAAGTTCACTATTCTAAGATTCAATGAACCAATGTTACTTTAACAGATAGGTAGCGGTACATCTTATATTCATCTGTCAATCAAAGTTGTAAATTTCTTCTGTATATTTCATTATCAAGCACAGCTTACCTCTCACAGAGGTAGTTTTTTTGTGTGTCTATACCACTGTTACGTGGTGTTCGACACAGTAATCGCTTTTCAAGATATGATAGTATATGATTTATAGATAAAGAAACAGTTTGTATGTTGAAAATGATTTTCTTCGTACAATGACAATAGTTTATACATTGAAAGGTTGTAGATTCCAGATGTCGGAATTGATTTGAAATTGAGTTCTGTAGTACTAAATACATGATTTCTGTGTTATTATAGGGAACGACAAGATATCCTGACTGTTTTGTCTTTAAACAAAATCTTTATTCGTTTTTTATTTTTTTTAATTATTTTTTAGAAAATAATGAATATAAGTATTGCAATTTATATCGGAAATTACGAATTCAAGACACGTACAAAAATGTATATAATATTAAATCCAATAATATTGTATATGGATGTAAAAATTTCACGCACAGATATGATATAAAATATTGAAATTGTCCACTTGTATCGATATCTTGTTATCTTGAGCATAAGTATTGATATTGGGATATTTCAGAAAAGTAAATATGATATTTGAGTTCAAATTATTTCTCTAATAAAGTGATGGCAAAAGCTCACTTTGCCTTTGGCAAGGTGAGCTAAAAACGGTGCATTTGACTCGCAGCCGAAAGTGATAAAGTTTACCAGTTGCTTTCCCAGGGTCGGTGGTTCTCTCCGGGTACTCCGGCTTCCTCCACCACTAAAACTGGTCGCCATGATATATCTGAAATATTGCTGAAAGTGGATTTAAACACCAAAATTCAAATTCAAAATATTTAATAAAGTCTCTATAAATCTGTGACGACACCCTTTGAAAATTGAAGTATTTCTTTCGATAGCACATTCCTGATTTGATTCTTCAATTTTACGCTTTTATACATTTTTATAAGAGTTATTTCCCTTACAACAAACAAACTGGTACCCGTTCTACCAAGAGAAAATGACAACGAACAAACTGGTACCCGTTCTACCAAGAGAAAAGGACAACGAACAAACTGGTACCCGTTCTACCAAGAAAAAAGGACAACGAACAAACTGGTACCCGTTCTACCAAGAGAAAAGGACAACGAAAAAACTGGTACCCTATCTACTAAGAAAAAAGGACAACGAACAAACTGGTACCCGTTCTACCAAGAGAAAATGACAACGAATAAACTGGTACCCGTTCTACCAAGAGAAAAGGACAACGAACAAACTGGTACCCGTTCTACCAAGAGAAAAAGACAACGAACAAACTGGTACCCGTTCTACCATGAGAAAAGGACAACGAATTTAACTATGATTTCTTACAATTTTTAGATAATTGAAATGTGTATTAATATGAGAGGATAATTTTAAAATAAATAGAAAATCACAAATTATTACAACATTAAAATTGTAAACAAATTATGGGAAACAAGTGTTACAGTGCAACTTGTCTTATGTGACCTTCCAGAGGATCACTGAAATATGTTCATATAAGACAGGTGGTCGCTTAATACAGGTTTAATTAATATGAAATACACTGTGAAGTGAAATTAAAATTAAAGTCATACAATTCAAATTATTGCTTAATAGAGGTTGTCACTAAAGCAGGTTTGAATGTATTTTCATTGAACTCGACATAAAATTTGACCTTTTGTCTGCTTTAAATGGACCTATGAAATCATCCAAAGCGTATAAT
Organism: Gigantidas platifrons; assembly: GCA_002080005.1. NCBI lineage: Eukaryota > Metazoa > Mollusca > Bivalvia > Mytilida > Modiolidae > Gigantidas > Gigantidas platifrons. The sequence goes on along the minus strand of MJUT01019132.1, from coordinate 781,466 downwards.
CTTAGAATCAATTCGGAAATGTATAAAAATGTATATGGCTTTATAAACAATGTAGATCCCATTATTTGTCAGCGGTAATTCGGTAGCGACGCCTTCCTGAACTTAAAGCGTAACAACATACATTGTGCGCTCACAAAGTTATGACATTAAGCGCAATCAACCGTAAATCGGTTAGCGTAATGGACGTTCATTGTCGTAAATGGTGTCTAATTATAGAGTTTTGAAGTACTTTGTAGGTATGTTGATTGTTCATTATTTATTCCAGATTTTAAATGGCTGTTGTAATGGTGATGTTTATATAATTAGGTACAAATTACTATTCAAATTTTGGCTACTGTGGGTCTTCGGTCGGTCAAGTTGTGTCTGAAAACACTATCAATAGATTGGGGGAATGCTACTGTTAAATAATATATATTATTTAGCCTATCTACTGGGGTGGTTATCGAATTTTGATATTGCAATTTTCATTTCATAAAATAATCTGCAAAATTAAATAATTTATATCACTTAACCTATACACTGAGGGGGAAATCGAATTTTGATATTGCAATTTTCGTTTCATAAGATGATCTGCAAATTAAATTATTTATATCATTTAGCATATTCACTGAGGGGGGTTTATCGAATTCGATATTGCAATTTTCGTTTTATAAGACAATCTTCAAAATACACAATTTACATCACTTAGTCTAGATCAACTGGGGAGTTATCTAATATTTGATGATATACCTACTTACTAACACTTCAAGATAATTACAGACCCTTAAAGACGTTAAAAAAATATTTAAGAAAACATTCAACTTTATACTATCTTTAAGCATTGCATTACCTGTCATGATTATATCGTTGTTATCTTGTAGTTGTGTCACTGGTTTATTTTAAAAAATAGACAAAACTAAATGAAAAGTGTCAAATATTTTTTCGAGGTTTCCTATTAAATTTTTAATTGAATAATTTTATTAGGGAGTGAAGCCTAACATTCTCCGTTGTTGTCGCGGATTATTTTACAATGAATTAATTTGAGAATCGTTTGTGTGGTTTCCCTGATTTATTTATAATAAAAACAAAAACAACAGCAAAAATCTAATTATTCAAACCTATGTAGAACAACTGCATTTCTATTTATTTTCAGCGGAGAGGGTAAACGTTTGAAAAAAATAAAAAAATTTAAAAAAAAAAAGAAAGAAAGGGGGATCGAAATTTTAATTGGTCAAGAAGTTTTAAGAGAACATTCTGGAATTCAGATCGATTTTGTAAAATGCGTTATTTATCGCCAAGTGCACGTATTGAAAGCAAAGGCTTATACGTACACCTTTATATAGTCAGTAAATGCAATCTTGACTTAGTTCACTGTCTCCTCGTGGAGAATGGGGCCATGAACGAGTCCTCTCCATTTTGATATGTCTTGCGTTTGTCTGGTTGTCTCTGCCCATGTGTTGAATCCTAGCTGTTTCCTTTCTTTTTCTACTGTTCTCTTCCATGTTTCCTTCGGTATACCTCTTTTTCTTTTACCTTCAGGGGCCCAGTCAAGTGCTATCCTGGCGGTCCTTTGTTATCCATTCTGAGGACATGTCTTCTCCACTGCCATCTCCTTTTCTTTACACTGGTACTGATCTTTTTAACTCCAGCCCTTTTCTTGCAGTGTAAATGTCACTCCAACTACCATATGATTACGGCCATGATTGTTCCAGAGGTGTATCGAACATAACGTTATGATATATCCTTAAGTTGTAAGACATAATAGTGTCCTGTGAAATTGTGTCCGATTGTATCTTTTTCAAATGAAAAATCCCCAACAGGCCAAAAGAAGTCACCTCTGCGCTTTATTCCGTCCTCGGACTTTATCATAGAAAACGAAAACAATTATAACAGAGGACAATATTTCACGGTGGACACTATTTAATCCTACAAAGTGACCTTTAGCTTTCTATTTGTTTTCCAGTTTCATCCGTCAAAATAAATTATCGCCACAATGTAACTGAACCATTTCATCGTCAATTATCGATAGATACCAGGATGTTAGGTGTGTTATATTTCTCAGTTTGCAAATTGAAAATTTCAAACTGAGAATCTATAACATCTGTATTCGCAATCGTAATTACTCGGCCATTCTAGCTACCCTGCAAATAACCACGTACGTAGATAGTAGAAAGTCTTCTTAAATTGTTTGCCGGAAGTTAATTATATATAAGCCGCACAAAAATATAGTCCACGAAAATCCAATATGGAAGACATACTAAGTAAAATCTAATCATGCAAAACTAATTAAAACTTTAACTTTTATCCATGAAAATAATTGAAATATAGAAATTTGTTTAAAATATAACTTTATCAAACTTTCATGTAACTGACATGTGAAAAGTAGTGCGATTTATACGCCTAATGCATACGAGGTTATGTGTAGGGTAGCGAGAATGGCCGAGTAGTTACGAATTATTCCAGAGGTGTATCGAACATAACGTTATGATATATCCTTAAGTGACCTTTAGCTTTCTATTTGTTATCCAGTTTCATCTGTCAAGATAAATTACCGCCACAATGTAACTGAACTAATTTATCGTCAATTATCGATAGATACCAGGATGTTAGTTGTATTCGATGTAACGGTTAGTATGATCGCCTCTAGTGTGGTAGATACGTGATCGGGGGTTCGAGCCACGATCGATCAAACCAAAGACTATGCAATTGGTATTGTTACTTCTCCGCTAAGCATGCAGCAGAAAGGAGAAGGAGCAAAGACTGGTTGGGTCGGAATCAGAATAATGTGTCCGAGTGGAGCGACATGTCCTAGCCGCAGACTGTTGTTTAAGGGAACTAGCACTATAAAAATTCAACTGAGCGTGTTGGTCTAGTACAAACCGGACCTCATCATTATTATCTCATTGAAAATTAACTTGTTCTCGCCATGATATAGCTGAAAAATTGTCGAGTTGGCGTTAAACAACAATCACTCATAATCACTCGATACAACATTGTTATAATTTTGTAAGTGACCGTTGACTTTCTACTAGCACAAATGTACTCCTACGCCCAAGAAAAATAGTACCGTTATTCTATAACTGAAATAATCCAAAATCAGCTATATACAACAGTACATATAAGTATGTTTATCTTACTTTATTTGAACTATCGTCTCGTCACGTTCAGTGCATATTAAATACCTTAGAATAAACAATGGCGGCAATAAAACGTCCAATAACCATAATCTTTTAAAAGTGAAGTGTGTTAATACGTACTTAACGGACCATATAATTATTCATTTTGATATGAAACTTCATTTTAAGATGACTGTATTTTCCATAAGTAAACACATGTTATTTGATATCTGTTCGTTTCTTTAAAATATGTGGATTGCAAGAGATATGTTTATTTCTGATGTCACAGACCCAATTTTGTTTCGGGTATTCTCCTTCTATTTCTCCGCCATTTTATTGGAACTCTAGACCAGTTCGAAACATCTCCATTTTCGTTCATGATTTGATTGATTTGATTTATTATGTTTAACGCGACTTTCAGCAATATTTCAGCCATATCATGGCGACCAGTTTTAGTGGTGGAGGAAGCCGGAGAGAACCACCGACCATGGGCAAGCAACTGGTAAACTTGATCACTTGCGGCTGCGAGTCGAGTACACCCTTTTTGTCATTTACAAAGCCAGGCGCGAACCCACGCCGTATTGGTGATAGGCTCGTTCATCATGATGCTATATGCTGCATATTATAAATAAAAATAAACATAATTCACTACAGTACATCTTCGTTGACTTTCATCTGACCACAAGCCTTCATCCCCTTCCCCCCCCCCCACCCGGCCCCCGATATTCACCTCATATATTAATGTTTCAGACACGTTGCCATCCATAGCAGATCTACAGAATTGGAAGTGATGATTGATTTTGATCTTGGTGTTTGACGCCACTTTCAGCAATATTTCAGCTATATCATGGCGACCAGTTTTAGTGGTGGTAGAAGCCGGAGTACACGGAGAGAACCACCGACCATGGGCAAGCAACTGGTAAACTTTATCACTTGCGGTTACGAGTCGAGTGCACCCTTTTTGCAATTTACAAAGCCGGGCACGAACCCGCACCGGACGTGTAGAAGTGTAAACTGTTCCAAACCAGGTGAAAAAAAATTGAACATATTCCTTTCTATTTTTTACAACACAATTTAATGATTTCCCGATTTTAATTACGATTATTTCATGAGACTATTTGAATTTCTCGTTGATGAATGAATAATTTAATTTGATTTGAATACTGCAATCTGATTGGATGATTGTCCTGGAGGAAATCTTAGTTATACTCGATAACCTGGGTTGGTACTGTGACGTCACCAACGTGTTCATCCGCCAACGACAAATTCAAATAGTCACATGCAATAATCGTAATTAAAATCGAGGAATCATTAAATTATGTTGTCAAAATTAAATTATAAGGAATATTTGAAATTGTTGAACAGGTTATACTTGCATAACCTGTCGCGGTTTATTAAGCGTAAACTGCCCCAAACCAGGTTATATCGTATAACCTGTTCAACAATTTCAAATATGCCTTAAATATGTTGGCGACGTCACAATATCAGCCCAGGTTATCAAGTATAGCCAATGTTGCTCCAGGGGGATCAGCCAATCAGATTGCAGTATTCACTTCAAATTAAATTATATAAACATAATGAAATATAATTCTTGTCAGATCAATTCGTACGAAATAATTGTATAGCTTGTTTGTGATATTTTCATTATCAGGCATCAACAAATTTTCTTCCGGGTTCATTCGGGTGTAAACTGTGGTCTAATACAAAGCAAATATCATCTCATCAAAATGTTGCATGTTCTCGCCAAGAATTAGCTGAAAAATTGTTCACTTGGCATTAAACGCGAATTACTCGCTCAATCATATGGACAGAAGTTTGATCAACATTTGGCATTAACCCATTCTATAGAAATAAATAGACCATATTAGTGTAGTGGTTTGAAATATAAAGTTTATGTGTACGAGGCTTAAAAAACTGGGATAAAGTCGGGGTTCATCGAGCCTTTCTCCAGTTTTGTACTGAAAACACACGAACTTGATATTTTAAGTAACTGCATTAATAGTGTATTTATACTTGAGAGAAAATCACTTTATTCATTGACTTTTGTGTATTGAATCTAATAATACAATTATAAACTGGAATAAAGGCGGGGTTCATCGAGCCTTTCTCCAGTTTTGTACCGAAAACACTTGAACTTTATAATTTAAGTCATTGCATTGATAGTGTGTTTACTGCAGAGAAAATCACTTTATCCATTGACGTTTATGCACTGAATTTAATAATACAATTATATAATTATCCCTTGATTGCCCTTTCTTGATATTTTCTGTCAACAGGAAGTGAACTGGATTTACAATTAGGTTCCAAAAACTCAACAGGTAACATGTGACAGGCGTACCAGAAAAAGAATTTCGGTCAGGGACAGTATATAACAAAACTTTATCCAGTCAATGCAATTTACTTGCTGAAATATAACGGTGCAGGATTAAAACGTATATACCAGGGGTGATCCTAAGAGGGGTGGGGGTGGGCGCACCCG
>MJUT01019132.1:740417-752924 GCA_002080005.1 Gigantidas platifrons | reverse complement strand
GTGATGTCCGTCACGATTTCCGCACAAAAACGATGTTCGGTTCGTCTTCACCTCCAGAAGTTTGTAGGAGTGTTCATGTCTTATTTACCTTATTTGTGTTTGTTTGCATATAGTGGTGTCCAGCATATTATATTGTGTTGAGTTTTTGTTTTGTTTTGTTTTTCTCCATCTTGTGTAGGTGCCCCGGTGGCTCAATGAATTAGGTCGTTGGATATAACACCTCATACAAGCATATCACCAATACGTCGTAAATTACAAAAAAGGGTGCACTCGACTCGTAGCCGCAAGTGATAAAAGTTTACCAGTTGCTTGCCCATTGTCGGTGGTTCTCTCCAGGTTCTCCGGCTTCCTCCACTACTAAAAATGGTCGCCATGATATAGCTGAAATATTGTTGAAAGTGGCGTTAAAACACCAATAATGAAATCTAAAAAAAATCATCTTGTGTACCCTATGTTGCCAATTTCTCTTGATTGTCCATTTTTGATTGCCCTTTCGGTGTTCTCTAACGTTTATTTTCGGTGTTCTCTAACGTTTATTTAGAACTATTTAGTTTGGGCAGATAACTCTTGTATCAAGCAAGATATACAGATGAAAATCTGGGGCTAATTTGTATACATTAGTTATGTATTTAATATTGGGCTTTTTTTAACATATTTTCGTCTGAAATTAGATACCCAATCATGTTATGAGGTCAAAAATCGCCACCTATTAAATTGAATAAATGAATTCACACCATCCCCGGAGATTTCGATCAAGAAATTGAATTTAAATCATATAATTAATGTTAAAATATTGCTATTATATATTCAAATAAATTAGATATATATCACATCGAACCCGTCAGTGCTGCTAGGCTTGTAGTTCAAGTCATCAACCTTAAGCCATTGTCTTATTTGAATTTTAATAATTATATTCTTTTCATATTACGTGTCGATAAAAAGATCTATGTCGGCCAAAAGCTCACCAGACCTTGCATTGTATTGGCTGTTTTGACATGCCGACTTTAAATAAAACTTATCTGATCTTTTCTTCAATCTTCAGTTTGCAAATGCTCTAACATTTTATAAAATTTTGTTTTGTGTTAAAACTGTTCAAAGTTGTATTAGTTCATCATGTTTTAAAATAGTCTATGTTAGTTACAAAAACAAAATTATAGCACTAAATTGTAAGAAATACAATATCATGAATTTCTTAACAATGTTTACTGTTATGAAATTTAAAAAAAAAAAAAAAAAAAAAAAAAAAAAAAAATGAAATGTCCTTCGAATGCGGGTAATAAAATTAATATTCTATTTCAACAATTTTAGAAAAATAGTAATCTTATATCATTATGACGAATAAATGGAAGCCATAATGCACGTACTTGGTTGGAGAAAAAAATCTAAATTTACATCAAAGATTTAAATTAGAATCCTTTGCAGGAAATCGTGATGACGTTTGATTTAAATCAAATGCCTTGATTGGACGTTGTATTTTCATGAACCAATCGGAACTCCTTTGACATTAACATTTCGAGCTCAAATCATTTAAAATAAAAAGCAATTGTTGACTTTTGATATCGGTTTACGCGATATTTATCAACCCAAGAAGTGATAATCACATCGGCCGTTGGCCTCGGTATATCACTTCCTTCTGGGTTAATAAATCATCGTGTCAACCTTATCAATAGTCATTAACTGTATAATATTATCACGAACACTACGACCCTCTTGCCTAATATCACGATATTTGTATTTAAACATAAGTAAATCTTTTTCTGGTATGGTGCCATCAAATTATATATATATAGGTTGGTTTGGTTTTATGATGTTTAACGACACTTTCAACAATATTTCAGTTATATCGTAGCGGTCAGTTTTATTGGTGGAGAAAACAACAGACTTGTCGCAAGTCACTGACAAACTTTTACACATATTTTATATAGTACACTCCGCCTGGGCGTGGTTCGAACTCACAACGTTAATGGTGATAGGCACTGATTGCATAGTTAGTTGTAAATCCAACTACCATACGATCACGACCACGACGGCCCCCCTCATGATATTTGTATAAACATAAGACAAGTAAATCTTTTTTTTCTGGTGAGGTGCCATCCAATTATCTATCTACATAACAATTCATTCATGTTATTGTCTGTATCTGTTGAGAGTTTTATGTCATGGTTAATTTTCTCTTAGTCTGTATCTGCTGAGTGTTTTATGTCATGGCTAATTTTCTCTTAGTCTGTATCTGCTGAGTGTTTTATGTCATGGCTAATTATCCCTAATCGTTTTAGCACTTTTGTAATTATTGAACCAGCTGTTAAGGTGATATTTCTGTTTTATTGATTTTGACGTGTTTTCTGTTTTCTCAAGGTCAGAGTTCAGAGTTTAGTTTTTGTCAGATTTAGAGCAATATATAAGATTTATGAAATAGAAACAAAATTGTTATTATTTTTATTGTATGCCTGCTTCTAGTTCTAAGTATGCTGCCATGATATAACTGAAATATTGTTGAAAGTGTTGTTTACCATCAAACAAACAAAAAACAAATAATCTAAGTATATACAATGTATGTAATAAATCTTGTTTATCACACGCATACATTAATAATACGCCATTAAAAATATAGAGATAAATACATGACTTTTTCCCTATCAGCCTTGGTATCACCTCGAGACCCCCGTAGCAGCCAGAAACGCAGGATATGTCTGTGGGTGTTGAACCCCATTTTTAGTTATATTGTGACGGGCAGTTATATTGTGACGGGCAGCTATATTGTGACGGGCAGTTATATTGTGACGGGCAGCTATATTGTGACGGGCAGTTTTATTGGTGGATGATACCGCAGTATACAGACAAAATCAATGACATGGCGACGAACGTTACTGACAAACTTTATATAATGAAGTTATATCGAGTTCACCCTTCATGAGCGGTAATCGAACTTTCAACTTTAGTTTCTGAGTTCCATGATGTGATGTCCGTTACGATTTCCGCATAAAAACAATGTTCGGTTCGTCTTTACCTCCAGTAGTTTGTAGGAGGGCTCATGTGTTATTTACGTTATTTGTGGTTGTTTGGTTCGTCTTTACCTCCAGTTGTTTGTAGGAGGGCTCGTGTCTTATTTACGTTATTTGTGGTTGTTTGGTTCGTCTTTACCTCCAGTTGTTTGTAGGAGGGCTCGTGTATTATTTACGTTATTTGTGGTTGTATGCGTAAGTGGGGTCCAACACATGTTGTGTTGTGTTGTGTTTTGTTTTTCTTCATATTGTGTACCCTATGTTGCCAGTTTCTCAGGATTGTGTTTTTGTTTTGTTTTTCTTCATATTGTGTACCCTATAATGTTGCCAGTTTCTCAGGATTGTGTTGTGTTTTGTTTTTCTTCATATTGTGTACCCTATGTTGCCAGTTTCTCAGGATTGTGTTGTGTTTTGTTTTTCTTCATATTGTGTACCCTATAATGTTGCCAGTTTCTCAGGATTGTGTTGTGTTTTGTTTTTCTTCATATTGTGTACCCTNGCATTTTTGATTGTCCCTTCGGTGTTCTCTAACGTTTACTTAGTGGACTGCACGTGTTCCGCTTTATCTCAGCCGGAAGTTTCGTACTTTGATTTATTCATGTAATAAAATGCACGTTAGGTGGATAAACATTGATATAATGATAAATTGTAATATAATGATAAATTGTACAAAACAGAGGTTTGTAAATTATTCATAAAATATAAGTCTGTCTTTTAACAGTTTATTATATGACCTATTCTTCAAGAATACTAAATTACGGATTTAATCTGTGTAACTATATTTACCTTGCACTTCTGCATGTGTAGACAATTACCTAATGTATTTTATATTGACATTTGAATATAATTTAATGTATAAATTTCCGTTCAAGAGAGGAACAAAAACGTTTTAGAGTGTACTCGATCAGTTATATACGACTGTACTTGACATTGCATGAGCTATAAATAACTTAATTTCCATACTTTGTTCGACAAGCCAATAAATCACTTGCACCAGGAAGTAAAAACACTATCATTAGTGTAAACATATTTGATTAAGTAATTCATTAATACAATACAAGCCATGAATATGTACAAACTATTCAGATGAATCATTAATAGGTTGATTGATTGATTGATTGAATGGGGTTTAACGCCATTTTCAGCAGTATTTCAGCCATATCGTGGCGATTCGGAAACAAAACTTACAACACTATCATTTATGGTTATTGTCCAACAGTCATGGGTCTTTAAACATTTAAACAGGGGTGATTTTTGTTAGTTATTTAACTGATTTCTGCTATTTTCCTCTAGATAGAAATAACCGAAAGTTTCTTAACACAATCAGAACAGGTCAAAAGTGGACCATTTGAAAGGGGGGTGTACAAGTTTTCAGCTATTTATCATTGATTTTCAGTTATTTTAGTTTCTAACCAGAATCACCCCTGATTAAATGACATCAATTAAATATGTTCTAAAGTGACATAAGATGTTATTTGATGGTGTTAAATACTCGGTAATTCCAAATCCTTTTTTTTTTCTTCTTCTTTTTTATTACTGCGCAAACTTAGTAGCGATCTAATTTTAAATATAAACATTAGAGAAAACCGAAGAGTTTTGAAGAATGAACATTCCAGAGACACAGGAAACAGTGGACACAAGACACAAAACTAAGACAAACAAAATATCTAAAGAAAGACACAGGAAACAGTGAACACAAGACACAAAACTAAGACAAACAAAATATCTAAAGAGAGACACAGGAAGCAGTCGACACAAGACACAAAACTAAGACAAACAAAATATCTAAAGAAAGACACAGGAAACAGTGGACACAAGACACAAATCTAAGACAAACAAAATATCTAAAGAAAGACACAAAAACAGTGGACACAAGACACAAAACTAAGACAAACAAAATATCTAAGAAAAGACACAGGAAACAGTGGACACACGACACAAAACTAAGACAAACAAAATATCTAAAGAAAGACACAAAAACATTGGACACAAGACACAAAACTAAGACAAACAAAATATCTAAAGAAAGACACAGGAAACAGTGAACACAAGACACAAAACTAAGACAAACAAAATATCTAAGAAAAGACACAGGAAACAGTGGACACACGACACAAAACTAAGACAAACAAAATATCTAAAGAAAGAAATAGGAAGCAGTGGACACAAGACACAAAACTAAGACAAACAAAATATCTAAAGAAAGACACAGGAAACAGTGAACACAAGACACAAAACTAAGACAAACAAAATATCTAAAGAAAGACACAGAAAACAGTGGACACAAGACACAAAACTAAGACAAACAAAATATCTAAAGAAAGACACAGGAAACAGTGGACACAAGACACAAAACTAAGACAAACAAAATATCTAAAGAAAGACACAGGAAACAGTGGACACAAGACACAAAACTAAGACAAACAAAATATCTAAGAAAAGACACAGAAAACTAAAAAGAACACAGACTCCACACAAATACCGGGATGAACCCAAGTGATCGTAGCGAGTTCCCGTTTCTTATAAGACTCGCTTCGTGTTACTAGTTTTACACATACTTACTGTACCTCTTTGTTGCTGATTGATTGATCGATTGATTGCTTTATTGTGCTTAACGCCACATTTCAGCAATATTACATTTTTTTTCATGGCGACCAGTTTTAGCGGTGGAAGAAGCCGGAGTACCCGGAGAGAACCACCGACCATGGACAAGCACTTGCGGATGCGAGTCGAGTGCACCCTTTTTGTAATTTACAAAATCCGGGTGCGAACCCACGCCGTATTGGTGATAGGCTTGAATGAGTTGTTAGGTAATCCAACTACCTAACTCATTAAGCCACCCGGGCCCTTCTTTGTTGCTGCATGGGGTATCTAACAACATTGAAATAGAATTCACGAAATTTCAAAAATAAATATATCTTTTAATAAAAACTTAGATATAATGTTTTTAGTGCACACGACATGTTTCTGGAACAATCTTCATCAGGTATGCTTAAAATAGAAAGATTGGAAAGACAAATAATTTTAAGTTTTGAGAGCAATAAAACCAAAGGGCCTAAACAGAATAACCAAAATAGGCTAAGGTCACCTAAGCCTGAGGGAGGAGAGAATCTTAGTTTTATTAATAATTACATTATTTAGGAACTGTAAATTTCAGTAATAAATATATCTAATAAACACTGACTACTGGGCAGATAATACTCTTGGAGACTAATAGTCCAATAGCAGAGTTATCGACCCAATGATAGTAATAAAACGTAGATATCAAATTTAGTGTTCACGACGCGCTATTATCCATGTTTTACTTACGTGTACTTTGACAATGTTTTACTAGAATAGCTGACTGTATAATGAAACAAGAAATATTGTAAGATTAGAGTTAGTGTTATAGTGTTTAACGCCACTTTCAACGATATTTCAGTTATATCTTGACGGACAGTTATATTGGTGGAGGAACACGGAGTACCCAGAAAAAACCACAGAACTGTCGCAAGTCACTGACAAACTTTATCACATAATGTTGTATTGAGTACATTTCGCCATGAGCGGGATTCGAACTCACAGCTTCGGTTGTGATAGGCACTGATTGCACAGGTAGTTGTAAATCCAACTACGATGCGATCACGAACACAACGACCTCTGTTTATTATCGTAGTTTACAGTTTCTAAATAATGAAATTATGAATAAATCTATGGTTCTCTTCCCTCAGGCTTAAATGACCTTATTTGGATTTGGATGTTAAGATCCTTTGGGTTTTATTTCTCTAAAAGATTTTTTAATTATTTGGATTTAAACCGGGACCGTGGGTATAAATAGCTGTGGGGGGACATTCATATTGTTCTTTTTTATTTTACCACGGCTATCTCTAGGAAGAAAAATCAATGATACATAGTTTCACAGTTACTTTTGGAGCAAAATATTTGACAATCATGGTTACTAGTGTTCCTCCCTACGAAACTATCAGTCTAATTATAAAAAAAATATTCTTCGTCAGTCTAAAATCTACACAAATCACTTCGAAAATTCAAATTTCTGAGGTATATGACCTTTAGGTCAAGTTGATCATGTGACATACAGTTTCATAAATATGCTGTTCGTATCAACAGGGATTTTTTATGATAAGCTCCGAACACAAATTTTGTCTGTTGGTAAGCTCTACCGCAAATTCCCCTTTCAGCGTACCTGATGAAGGTTATACCAGAAACGTATCGTGTGCACAACATTTTATATCTACGTTTTATTAGTAATGAAAATAACAGGAAAGATAGTCAAACTTTATCTTCAAACGCTTCCTGTTATAATAAAAATCCGCGCATACTTCAAAACAAAGTCTCGTCCTGATTATAGATGAAAAATTTCTCGCTGGACGTTAAACACCAATCAATCAATCAATCAATCAATCAATCAATCAATCAATCAATCAATCAATCAATCAATCAATCAAAACAAAGTACCGGGAGCTATCTTAAAGAAACTCAAAAATATGGAAATATCAAGACGTTAACATGAGTATAGTAAGGAATTAATGAACTCTTTGGAGGGAAAATCAATGCAGTTTTCAAATTTGAAACACATTGTATACTACAAAAATGTGATTCTGTTGTATTTCAAAGTTTTTTGTGTATATAGATGAAGATTTCAGATAGAAGATGATTTATCACGTTCCGCTATTTGATATCGATATTTTTGTTTTTCGGGAATATATAATCTATTACTAGTTGACACTATCTGGTCGATGATCTTGATCTTCATGAAATGTACTATAATCCTCAACTTCATCAAATAGATTTTCCGATCTTGATCTCAATGAATCCAAAATAAACGACATTTGCAAAAGATCTCGGTTTTAGGTTTAGTTTTATGGTGTTTAACACCACTTTCAACAATATTTCAGTTGTATCGTGAGTCAGTTTTATTGGTGGAGGAAACCGGAAGTACCCGGAGAAAGCACTGACCTGTCGAAAGTGATTTGTCATTGACAATTTTTTTTATCACATAACGTTTTATCGAGTACACCCCGTCATGAGTGGAATTCGAATTCATAACTTCAATGGTGATAGGCACTGATTGCACAGGTCGTTTTTGCGAAATATGACGCCACTATTATATAAAATACATAACACGGACAATTATGTCTACATGATCTTCTGTAAGTTTGAAAAAAGGGACATAATTCAAACAATGGAATTGAGGACATGATTGGAAAAGTATAGATAAGTACAATGACCCCTTACCACAAGTCTCAATCTACTTACATCAGGCCGAGCCCCGTTTCACACCTCAAGTCTTATGGTCGAGGTAATCATCAGAGTCAGTTCGTTACAGCGCCCCCCCCCCCCACTCCCTCCCACAGAATAGACCAGGATATAGCTGGCAGCTGACAAGTCGCTAATAGTGACGATAACATGACCTACAATGTAATACGGTTGTTTCGAATCATTTCCATTCCGTCAAAAACTTTTTTATTTTCGTTTGCCAAACCACGTGATTTTGATGGATTGTTAGGTACTGAACTTCCGGTGTCAATGTACACAACTAAAACTTCAATAGATAAGTGCCGTCTTAACGTTACTCAACTTAAAGAATTGTTTTACATTTTCTGTAAAAGACAGATATCTATTAAATTATTTTAGTTGTATCAAAGACTTCAATGGGCAGACAATTACTTCTTTAAAATTGAATTTGTTTTATTTCTTTATTTACTGCTGTCAACATCATGAAAGGAAAACGACCTGTCTTGATATATTTCTGTTATCAGACAGACAATGAGGTACGAACACCAGTATTTACTCCGCCGTTTTCTTGATGTCTCCATATTACAATTACTTATAATCTACCGCATCTACGACTATGATATGTTGACGTTGTCAAATTAATTTAGCGTAAACACCGGAAGTAGTCTGCCTAACATTTAACCACTGTATTATGTAATTATATCTTCCTAGTCAATGTACCACATTTGTTTCTTTTTCACATTAAACACTTGGATTTACAACTACCTATGCAATCAGTGCCTATCACCACTGATCTCTATCAGGGCGAGGTGTACAGTATTATGTGATAAAGTGTGAGTGACTTGCGACAGGTCTGTGGTTTTCTCCAGGTACTCCGGTTTCCTCCACCAATAAAACGTACCGCCACGATATGACTGAAATATTTTTGAAAGATGCGTTAAACACCATCAAACAAACAAACAAACAAACAAACAAACACTTTAAACAAGTTATTTTGTACAAAGATGTCGGAGTTCTGGTTTTGTATGTGTTTGATAACTATTTCCCTGTCACAAAAAAAGATATGTATTTAGGCAAGAGCCCGGACAAGGCATGCACGACCATCGTTTCTGATCATTTTTGTCCGTCTTCTTCTATCACAACGCATGCTTTTAACAATGTTTCTAAAAATGGCATTCAGCAATTCAATCAGTTGACATAATTAATTTACTTTAAGTTAGTCCGTCTTATGAAAGTATAAGGAAACATTAACAATAATTGTGTGTGACATCCACCAACTCTTTAAACATAGTCGATATTGATACTAATTTCGGGCACTAAGTGGTGCCGTGTTGAATACATCGCCCTCAGCCACAGCTGGATTTACCTATATGATCGATAGACTGAAGCCTAGAGCTCAAAATTTAGGGGGCCTCCGGCCCAGGTATATAATATTCTTAACACTGTTATTGTATTTTCATTCTTATGCTGTCATAACGTACTGTACTTTCCGAACAACCCTTCAGTAATTTTCCTGACACAGTTGCACTCCATTTCAGAATTTTAAACATTCCTCTCATTTTCGCCTTTATTGAGATTGATTAAACACACTTCCATCTTCATCCAGTCGTGATGGTGGGGAATTGGGAGAGGCCTCACAAGTGGAATAGCTTAGGGCCCACTGTGTTAGGGCCTCACTTTATCACAATCCGTCACTGCCTTCAGCGGTCTTTCTCCCCAAAAATATTAAACATTAAATTGCAGAAAACACACTTTTCAAACCCAGCTGACAGTTATCTAAAATAAATATCGAACTAACATGTATTTTATATTAGACTCGTTAAAATGGCACAGTTAACGGACAATGAAATACAAACGTTTAAGACATATTATGAAGGTATATGGTGCGCTCTAGATTTGATATGTACTTTGTGTATTACATTCTTTTGTGGTTTTCAGACATATTTAATGGCCGTTTCGTTATAAGATTAATATAGATACGTTCTTAATACATTGTATAGTGGTTGTCAGACACATTTAGTCGATGTTGAGTTGCATGTGATGTAATAGTACACAATACATATGCTAATTTTACCTCTAGATTAAAATTTGCTTTGAAATATTTAAAAGCAGGTAAAATTTAACGTTAATTGCTTTGGTTTTTAAAAACATTCTTTCATTTTCTGTATTCGTATATAAGGTGTCACAAGATTTAGTTTTGCTAAAAAAGGATAAGGGTGTCTATGATTAATGTGAAAGATGTTATCCAACTTTACTCTTAGACAAAAATTGAAGTTAAAGACAGCCCTTAATTGCTGTTCTATATATTTCATTCACAATAGGGTCTTCATTCCGGAGCATATATCTCATTCCCATATATGGATGTGAAAACGGCTAATTGACTTTGCACAGTAAAGCACGATATTCTTTTTGTTTTCTCTCAATAAACATCTACATCTGTGTATCTTTTTTTATTACAAATTTATTTAATAAATGTTTATTAACGTCAAAATTAAAACTTTACGACAAAAGAGATGATTTCAATTTTCCCATTGTGAACTTTCCATTTTCATGTCGCAACATTCTAGCAACACTTGCATAGGGAACATTCTATTAGCTACGTAGGTTATAGGGCTAGAGGTATATAAATTAACTGTTTAAACGCCGCTACATCTTTGTTCTTGTCCTCAGCAAGGACGTGACTTTCAAATACAACATGTCGTGGTCTGTTTTGTGTTCAATAAGTGGAGGTGAGAGAGGAGGTGGTTCGTTTTGTATATATTTGTGGAGTTGTTGACAATCACCGTTTAGACTTTCTTTGTATAAATACATAATGATGTATAGATGAAAGAACGTTTCACGAAAACAGTCGCGTGTTCAATAATTCGAGATGGTTGTTTGTTTTGTTGATATTGGTGGAATTGTTGACCATCTCTGTTTAAACTGTCTTTTTATTAACATATAATGAGGTATGGATGACAGAACGTTTCACGAAAACAGTCGCGACTAATTTTATAACAGTATGTGTGCTTTATCTTTTAAGATCGATTGTTTTTAGGTTACATTCATACATACTTACATTCACATTTAGATGAACTGGGGGAGTGCACTTAAAAACTGATCATTGTTTTTTTCTAATTAACTTTGTAATAATTATCAATATATTATACATGCACTGTAACAGTGTGTGTTTCAAAATACAGCATCTTTAAAACACAAATCAGAACATTTGTTTAATACAAATTACCTCCAGTTGTTTGTAGGAGGGCTCATGTCTTATTTACGCTAGTTGTGTTTGTTTGCGTATAGTAAGGCCGTCCTAAGTTAATTCTACGTTTAACATCAAGGTAGGGTACCAAAACCTAGGAGGGAGGGGGGGAAACAAAAAACAAACAAAAAAATCAAACCACCTAAGAATACTTTCAGTATTTTTTTTTTAGTGCTCAATTGATAGCCTGAAGATGTGCAAAGCACAGTGTTTAGCATCAATAAAGATGATTTAGAACTGTAATTAATAGTTTTATTAATTAAACATGAGGAATTAACAGTCCATGGGTATGAAATGTCAGGTTTTTCTAATAACTTCATGAGATTTCAGTGTAAAATAACATTTCACGCAATGTGTGTTTGTTTTTTTTTTTATTTTTGGCAAATTTTCAAAACCTACGCGCGCGGGTGATGTTAAACGTAGAATTTTTTTAGGATGACCTAATGTCCATAAACCATAAACTTCACCTAATGTCCTTTGAAAACGAATGAAATACTATTTTGTATAAGGGGTTCTATTAAAATCGAATTTCACCTTTCCATTCAATCATAAAGTATAAAATGTTCTTGTGTCTTGAAACACAAATGAAGATAATCATTGCATGACATATGAAGTATTTACAAAAATAATTATATTGATCTTAAATGCATACATACCACTGATATTGATGATTCATCTGAAAACCAAAAAAACTAATTTTGAATGTAACAACGTAATACAATACGATAAATGTGTAAGAAAGACGTACAATCACCGGTTTTAGCACCATGTATTTCCCAAGTTTTTCTCACACTTATGTATGTGTTGCATACAGATTAAAACATGATCTTTTCCACATCAACCCGGGTATCAATGCGAGACCGAGATGCATTCGAGGGCTGACGTGGGTCGAGGGATGCTATGGAAAAGGTCATGTATTAATATTTTTATCATATACTTCTCGGGTTCATATTCTGCACATGTATAAAATCCATTTCAGCTTTGCAAAAAATTGATTGATTGATTGATTGATTGATTGATTGA
>MJUT01019132.1:729575-739897 GCA_002080005.1 Gigantidas platifrons | reverse complement strand
GAAGATAATCATTGCATGACATATGAAGTATTTACAAAAATAATGATATTAATCTTAAATGCATACATACCACTGATATTGATGATTCATCTGAAAACCAAAAAAACTAATTTGAATGTAACAACGTAATACAATACGATAAATATGTAAGACAGACGTACAATCACCGGTTTTAGCACCATCTATTTCCTAAGTTTTTCTCACACTATGTGTTGCATACAGATTAAAACATGATCTTTTCCACATCAACCCGGGTATCAATGCGAGACCGAGACGCATTCGAGGGCTGACGTGGGTTAAGGGATGCTATGGAAAAGGTCATGTATTAATATTTTTATCATATACTTCTCGAGTTCATATTCTGCACATGTATAGAATCCATTTCAGCTTTGCAAAAAATTTATTGATTGATTGATTGATTGACACTTTTGTTGTACACCTGAGTATCAGGCTTTATGTGGTACACTTTCTCACTTGAAGTACGATGCTAATCTGAAGTGTTAATGTTTTCATCCTCCTACCCAGGGCCGGGTGTTTCTTCGCTGTCAATGTCCACCCCAGCCCCCACCCCCACCCCCCTCATGTGAGTCAGTTTTACTGACTGTGGGATCTATTTTATTTTGTGTTAGCCTTAAGTCCACTAACAGCATCTTATTATTCGCGTCACGCTGATCTGTGGAAGAGTAAAGTTTTCGCATCCCGTCGTCATCTCCACTTGTTCATCTGAAAATCAGAACATTCCCCCTAGGTACTTTCCAGTACCATTATTTGTCTATATGATGTATTGATTGTAAACTTGTTGACGTCAACAATATAGCTGAAATATTACTGTTTTAACGTTCATAAAAGTTAGAGTAACCGAAATGGCAATCTGGAATGGACAATCCAAAGAAACTGAAAATATTGGGTACACAATACGCAAGGCGAAGACAAACATATTATGTTGTGTTTTTAGTTGTTTTAACTAAAAACACAACATAATATGTACTGGACACCACCATACACAAACAAACGAGATTAACGTAAATAAGACACGAGTCCTCCTACAAACAACTGGAGGTAAAAACGAACCGAAAATCGGTTTTATGTGGAAATCGTAGCAGGCATCACAACATGGAACTTAGAACAGAAAGACATTTGATAGACCAAAATGTTGGACAGCACTAACACAAACATACACAGAAAAAGAAACACAATAAGCAATAATCAATCACATACAACCGAATAGTATATATAAATCAGAGTATACAAACATGTGTTACCTATTGTGTTTCTACCTAATTCTAAAATGTATTTTCAGGCGACTTATGTACAGCTACATCACCAGCAACACCGGTTGTGACGACAACAAAATCTGCCTCAACAACGCCACCTACTGTCACCAGAAATGTGCGTCTTCCGCTTAATTTATATCCCACATTATACGATGTGGAACTTCAACCCCAAATGTACAGTGAAAATCCGAAAGACTTTTTCTTCAATGGATCCGTTAAGATAGAAATGATGTGCATGCATTCTACGAATGAAATTGTATTACACACGAATAAGCTTAATATCAGTGAAAGTTCAATAGTAATACAACCTTTGGGAATGAATGAAGCACCAATGCACCCGGATGTCGAATTTGATACCGTGAACCAGTTTTTGATATTGAAAACGCCCCGACAGATGGCAGCAGGAGCTAATTTCTCAGTAGAAATGACCTTTCATGGTCCGTTAATAGATGATCTAGCTGGATTATACCTAAGCTCATACGATCGTGGGAATGATACAATGTATGTATAGTCTTAGAATGTAAAGAATTGATATGACACTAATAAAAACGAAGATATCAAATTTACTGCACAAAACGCGTTTCTGAAATGACCTTTATCAGGTACACTCAAAATTGACAGGTTGTAAAGCCAAATCACTTAAAAAATGTTTGGGAGCAATAAGACTAAAGGGCCTAAACAGAATAGCCAAAATCTGCTTAGGGCACCTACATGTATGCCTCAATGTTGATAAAATAAAATACATTATTTCTTTTCAAAAATGGTTCAATATCCAGTCATATTCTCTTATTTTCTTTTTTTTTTCATTTTCGAATACTAAAATCCCCAGCATGTTCACGAATCTGGAGTTAGTTTGATGTATTACATTTTAATCACTGAAGACAATGTTTCACACATTAATGGTGAAAACATGTACCTTATTTATCATGACGTCCTTCTTTCGCTTTATAAACAAACGAGCGATTTATCGATTGGGTATATTCTCATTAACACATCCGCCGATGCATGTGACTGACTTTCCCGTCTTAAATTCAAATTCGACGTTTCATAAGCAAGTGAATGAATCATTGGGTATGACGCCGTTTTTAACCAATTACATTATGTTGGTTTGCGGCGGTCCCATGATGCACTAGTTTGAAAACTGGCGAGTTTACATATGAAGTTAATTTTAACACAGGAATTTCAAATATTATACACCTTTTGTAATACAATAGAAACTCTTTTTTTTTAATATTTGAATCATCGGAGTATTGTCAGTAAACTGGATAAATTAGGCTAACTGGCTTTTACATTATAAAGCTAATATTATACACATGAAGGGCCCGAATGGCTCATCGAGTTCGGTAGTTTGATTTTTTCCCTTAACAACTCATACAAGCCTATTACCAATACGGCGTGGGTTGGCGCCCGGCTTTGTAAATTGCAAAAAGGGTGCATTCGATTCGCAGCCGCAAGTGATAAAGTTTACCAGTTGCTTGCCCATGGTCGGTGGTTCTCTCCGGAAACTCCGGCTTCTTCCACAACTAAAACTGGTCGCCATGATACAGCTGAAATACTGCTGAAAGTGGCGTTAAAACACCAAGAATCTTCTGGGTCACGAAAAATAAATATACTATGAATAAAATAGCAAAATGAAATATTAGGAATGGGCGTGTTTTATAAGAACGCTGCTCGTCCTGTTATATGTGATGGTCTACATTTTACTCGCATGTAAAAAAAACACGTATATGATCGCACCATTTCAATAATAGAGGCCGCTTATGCCCATATAACCATTTGAAAAACACTTGTAGGATCGCACCATTTCAATAATAGAGGCCACTTATGTCCATAGAACCATGTGAAAAACACTTGTAGGATCGCACCATTTCAACAATAGAGGCCGCTTATGCCCATGGACCAATGTAAAAAAAAACACTTGTAGGATCGCACCATTTCAATAATAGAGGCCGCTTATGCCCATAGAACCATGTGAGAAACACTTGTAGGATCGCACCATTTCAATAATAGAGGCCGTTTATGCCCATAGAACCAGCTTAACCTCTCCTTTTTTTTTTTATAAAACAGGCTGTCAAAAGACAGACAAGTGAGATTAGGGTATGGGTTATGGTGTTTAGCGCCACTTTCAACAATATTTCAGTTATATCGTAGCGGTCTCGTACCCAGAGAAAACCACCGACCTGTCGAAAGTTACTGACAAACTGTATCACATAATGTTGCATCGAGTACACCTCACCATGCGTGGTATTCGAGCTCACAACGTTAGTGGTGATAGGCCGTGATTGCTTATCGATTATGTCTGTGTTTCTACCACTTTCCTGTTAATTATATTTTTGGAATTGTTCCGACCTTGTGATATTTGTGTTTTTCTGTTTATTACTATGAATGTTACAGTTAAACCTGTCTATGAGGTCACCTCTATTATACATCATCTGTATTGAAAGGTCACCTGTTTATTGCACTGTCATAGAAAATATCATATGAATTTAACATGTTTTAAGAGGTCACCTGTCTTATAAGGACACTTTTTCGTTGTCCCAAAGGTGACCTCTTAATTCAGATTTGACTGTATATCATGTTTTTCACATCGTGTTGTCCAAGAAAATGACTTATTTAAAACGATGTTTGATGAAGTAGTCAATTTAAATATTCATGTTTTTTTATATATAAATATTTGTTGAATTTTAATTATCAGATACATAGCTACATCACAGATGCAGCCAACAGATGCCAGAAAAACGTTCCCATGTTTCGACGAGCCCGCCATTAAAGCCAAATTTAAAGTGACGCTTCTTCGGAAAAGTCACATGGTAACATTGTCGAATACTCCAATCGAAACGGAGGAAACTAGGTAAGATACTGCTATAAATAACTTCAATTCAATTTTTACTTTCAGCTACATGGCAACGTCATTTCTGGCGCCAACTTATGCCAGAAAAGTTTTTCCTTGTTTTGACGAGCCTGCGGTTAAGTCATATTTTGTTGTCACCTTGGTTCGTAAACCGCAAGTAGTGACGTTATCGAACACACCGATTAAGTTTAGTTCAGCAAGGTAACACAATCATGCATAGTATTTACTCAAGGTTAGCATGATAGGCTAGACTGTCAATACGTGCATTGTGGGTTCAGGTAGCTAAAATTTCAGAAAGTGCTATAAATGTAATCATCTTATCCTCAATCTTTGCCAGAGTTATCGTTCTTCACATCCGCTTCAATCTCTGTCTACTCTCAACTTTAACACTTTAACAAGATTTTTTCAAAAATACAGTGGAACTTGTGCAATCCGACACCTGAGTTTTCCGCCATCCTGTGAAATCCGACAAAACTTTACTGTCCTAAAGTATTTCTGTTAACTTAAATAAAACCTTAGTATTCCGACATCCTGTACAATCTGACACATTTCCCTGGTCCCTCAGTGTGTCAGATTAGAAATACTCAATAATGCAGTACCATGAGCTCCAAATTCAAACAGTATTACCATATAATGTTCTGCTTGTTTTAAAGAACTATTTCACTACAGTGTAAGGTTAACATATGTGGGTTCTAAGCTATTACATAGTCGGAACGGAATAAATTCATATCCGTTCCTATTAATTCTGGATTTTTTTACTTCGCTATTCTTCCGCGAAAATCTGAATTATTTGTGACACTAATAGTAACTCGAATAATTCAAGCCCTTTCCGTCTCCGATTCTCTCCGCCTTCTGAGAGATGTAACGACCAGCGGGAGCGTAATATGACGACTGGATTATTCGGGTTACACTAATAGAGGCTGCTATGAGAGAAAAGAACGATAACTCTGATAGGTATTGCCTTATCCTAGCTTGTGTTATTGTCCATGATATTGTTCTAGACGCCAATTACATACTTGTGAATGTACACTCGTCATCTAATAGTATTTATTTGTGTGTGAAATTAAATTGGTAAAATAAAACATATATCATATTATTATTATAAAATTGCTCTGCTGTATTCACTTATCTGCTAAGCATATACATGTAAATACATTGTGCAATCGAATAGGTGATTATGTGAATGGTGTTTAACGCCACTTTGAACAACATTTCAGTTATATCGTGGTGGTTCTTCGCAACAATATATTAATAACATATAGTTGAGAGGGTGATAGATCAGATTGTTACCCTGAGAAAAACATTTATTATACTGAATGTTTTCACTTTCTCGCTTGCAATGATTTTTTTTTTCATTTTAATGTTTCATTTCATATTCAGTCTATTCATTGTTAATGAGAGGGTGACAGTAAAAAAAAATGTTACCCGCTGAGCCATGTGTCAGACCAGAATGTTACCCTCGTCTTATCCAATATAATTACAACTTACATACATGAAGTATAATAATAACAACTGATGACCATGGACCATGTCGTCAGATGTTAGTGTATCCTCAAAGAAATATCTATAAAAAGATGCAACAAATATATAATTTTAATTAGATTGTGCGCAGTAATGTTTATATAGGTTAGAGCAGTGCCGGATTTACCTATAGGGGCTCAACATTTAGGGGGACTCCGGCCCAGGTGTATAACACTGTTATTGGACTTTCACACGTATTCTGTCATAAAGTACTATGCATTCTAAACAGTAATTTCAGTAATTTTCCGTACACAGTTGCACTCAATTTCAGAATATTGCAGAATTTTAAACACCCTACATCATCTTCGCCTTTATTGAAATTGACTAAACATACTTCCATCTTCCTCCAGTCGTGAATGTGGGGAATTGATAGGGGCCTCACAAGTGAAATAGCCTAGGGCCTCTCGTTATCTATATCCGGCACTGTGTTAGAGCCAGGGTTATCGATTTGTTCTCTGTTTCTACGAATGTCCTATAGCTATTTGATTTTAGAACTACATTGGCGGTGAATATTTTATAATGGTTTGTATTTCATTTTCTTAAGCAACATTTCAATCTTTTGTTGGACCGTTTGCTTGCTTCTTTGAATTGTGGCTTTATAAAAAGTTGTTGAAAATACTCTAAATTAAGGGAAAATGTAGTATCTGCTTTACATGTTGGCGGTAACGGCATCCTATATATATGTTCCAGACCCTACGCGTATTTGGACTGTACGCGTACGGTCCGACCGTATGAGTATACTCATACGGTCTAGTACGAGCTGGACCATACGGGTATTTAGACCATATCATAAACTTTTATTGAGTTTTACAAATTACATTTATCATAATTATTATTACTTTAAACAAAGCACCATCACCTCATGAAAAGTAAACAGTTTTTGAACTATAATGCAATTATAATTGTCTACCTGAATAACATTTTCGCATGCACACCCAGAGTGATACTTGCTGCTACAAGGAACGCCGGACTTTCCACACTTTCAGGTTTTGTTCATTAATGTTCCCTTGCATTTACATCTTTTGCTTGCAAGAGAAAAACTTGCTTGTTTTGCAGCAGCATGCAGATAAATTTCTTATTTTTTTCAATGCGAAGTTTCAACCTTACGTGTCAAAAGTTCTATATCACCCATAGCATAATTTAACCGCATCAAATTCAAATGATAATTTGTACAAACTTGTATCTTTACCAATAATATCATCAACCCTACACAATAATCGTGGTAGATCACCAGATGCCCCATCAACAATAGGTATTCGTACGGTTACAAAACTACCTTTTTCAATTTTTGCATTAAACTTTGACACTTTCTTATATTTCCTCATCGTATTTTCAACAGATTTTTTATAATTTCTGTCCAACATCTGTCTTATCCTATCGTGAGTTGTAATTTGTCCGTCGTCTGTTTTCACTGTACAGTTTCTGTCGTCAGTAGGGTCAACTATAATGTCGTTCAGTACCATAAAGCCATCAACTGCCATGAGTTCATCCTGTCTATGTCTGTAATCTGTAACATCGTAAGTCTCAGTAGATATTTCCGTCGTTTCAGTTTGTCTTCGTTTTCGGGTCGGTTGTACATGTACGTCAGCCATAACGGAAAACACGGTAGTCTGAACAGCTTAAGTCGACCATCGAATCCCCGCGGGCACTGCTAGTCTCAATTTGTGCGTCAGTCACAGTTCGTGTCTGTGAATCTGTCCGTGAATCCGTCTCGATTTCTATCTGCGAGTTAATCTCGGTTTCTGTCTGTGAGTCGGTCTCAGTTTCTGTCTGTGAGTCGGTCTCAGTTCCAGTCTGTAAGTCTCCGTCTGGGTCAAACATGTATTCGACCTAAATATGCTTCAAATGTTTCTTCCCACATTCTGTTTACTGGCGATTACTTTAAAAACTTTATTCAATTTCAAACTATTTTGTTAACTGCGACTGAGCAGAATTCATTTATTACGAACATGCTAAATTCAAGACATGTAAGTTTGTAATAGATTAAATTATACTTATTTCTAAATTGTACAACTGCGATAATTAACTTTTTTGAAATATATTTTAGATTCGAATAACGTTGATCTGTAAAATATTTTTGAAGCCTCGATAATCTCTTAAAACTAGGCAGACTGTACGCGTATGGTCCGACCGTACGCGTACGGTCCGACCGTATAGGTATTTTGAAAAAATACGCATACGGTCCGGACCGTACGCATACGGTCCAAATACGCGTATGGTCTGGAACATATCTATATAGAATTACAAAATGTATATATAATGTAAGAAAAATCTGTAACTATGATAGCATGTTTCTTGTGTAATTGTATATTACACTACCTCACTGCCGAGATATCTATAGATTAATACATGGCCTTTGTCATATTTCCCTTGGTATCAGCACGATATCAGTCGAGGGCTGATGACAAGGACAATATGAAAAAGGCCATGTGTTAATCTATTTATCACATATTTTGCCAGGGCAGATAACATGTTATTGTCCTTCACAAGAGGGCAGATAACATGTTATTGCCCTCGTAAAATATTATTGCCCCGGAGTCAAATAACACGCCGCAAATTATGCTTTATTACACATGCAAATTCGGCGTTATTTCAATAAATTATGTGATAATAGAAAAATAAATGTTCTGTTTTTAATAGCGGACGTTTAGTCCTCATTGCTCTAGACCACCCCGGTACACCCCATGTAGATTACATATTGATGCTCTATTTCTCGCGTCGGTCTCGCGTCTATACTAATCACGAGACTTAAGGATGTTGGGGTGCCATTTAAACCCGGATGTGTTTATTTTGTATCCCGCTAGGTGGCGTTACTATCTCGTAACTTCATACCCAAATGATTTCATAACTTTATAATTTCGTATTCATTTCGTACCCATGCCAAGAAATCCCAGCCAAAAATTCCGGTCGACCCCCTATGGCACTCATTAGTAGTTAAATCATTGAAACAGATTAGTTAATGACCTGTATCACAACAGCAGGCGAAGTTTCCATAGCAACTTCCCTTCTTCTCATTAAGTTTTATGATAACAAGATTGACCAATACTCTGAAGTGGTATTGCTATTGTTTATCAGTGTTGTAAAGTGTCGTATAAATTTAAGATATATAATTTCAAAGATGGCAAGAAACAGAAATACTCCGGCACTGTTTTATATCAACTAAAATGATAATTTATAAGAATAAACCTAAAAGAAAAATATTAATCAATAATGCTATACACATGCTTAATGAATTCGAAGAAATTCCGTCTTGGTTAATAATTTGTGTTAATGAATATATGATTAAAACGGTAATTATGCGATTTAATTCAATAAATAAATACACTCAGTGGGGGAAACATTCAACTTATGTTCACTTATATCGCATGGATAAGAGTGAAAACAAATAAGATAAGTGAAAATAAGTTGAAATGTCAAATCAATATTTAATAATCAAAATTAAGTTAACACATTAAAAAAAAGAGGGAGGGGGCTCAAAAGGTGCATGTTGTCTGGTAGTAAAAATGATACCAAAAATCAGTCTAACAATGATGCATAATTCACTTTAACACCGTCTTTGTTTTTGAAAAGTAAATAAGAATAAATCTTTTCTGGATATCGGGTATACCTCTTATTCCGGTATTCGAAATTATTAATCAATTGTAGTGTTGAATCTATACTATATTGGGCACAATCTGATGGAATAGTGAATGTTAAACGGACTCAAAAGGCAAAGGCGCTTCGGGGATTGACCCCNCCCCCTTTTCTCCGGTGTTTTATTTTTAGCAAATTCAACTTCTTTACGTGTCCGTGTTCTTATCAATCCGATCTTACAATAACAGTAGTTTATGGGTACCAGCGGCCCTAAATGAAAAACAAGAGAAAGAATACATTGAGAAAGTGAAAGCCTAAAAAGCGTTGTTGATAGTGTTGGTATAAAGTTTTGACATTTACATTGAAAATAATTTGTTTTCCCTTTATTGACTTGTTGTAAGACTGGTTTCTTAATCTGTATGCACTTGTTTATATGTTATATAAATATAATGGTACCAGTAGAAAAGAGGTTTACTAAGGTGACCAATATTATGAATTTTATTATGATTTTCTTTAATAGAATCTAAAAACGAAATTAGTAATAAAACAGCATTTAAAACAATTTTAAACAATGATAGAAATTTACACCGTAAACAATTTAGGCACGTTTTGCAGCTTTGAAGGTACTTTGTTTTTGTAAATGTTATATAGACTCGAACCAAAAGTAATATCTAATATCTGGTGAATTTTATCTTAATTTTGTTTAAAGCACAATAAAAAAATAAAAAGCAAATCGAATTTTAAACTCATTTTCTTGTTATCAATTCGGTTGTATTTCACTTTGACTATTTCAATTACGGAAGAAGGACCGCAACCAGGAAAAAATGAACATCTGAATAAAATAGTGTTGTAATTAAATATCATGTACGTGATATAGAAGTTTAAAAGAATGTCAATGGTTATTATAATTTTGATATCAATTCGGTTGTATTTCGCTTTGACTATTTCAATTACGGAAGACGGACCGCAACCAGGAAAAAATGAACACCTGAATGAAACAGTGTTGTAATTAAACATCATGTGCGTGATATAGAAGTTTAAAAGAATTTCAATGGTTATTATAAATGAGATTGAAACAAGTCACATTTTGATATCAATTCGGT
>MJUT01019132.1:710949-726040 GCA_002080005.1 Gigantidas platifrons | reverse complement strand
AACACTTACGTGATCTTTTTGATTCGCAGTATTCATTATTTTGTCATAAGTGAATTAGCCACCCCCTTTCATGCAGGTTAATTTTAAAAGGAAAATAATCAATTAACTGACTAAAAAGATGAAAACAATTTAAAAAAAAGTGTGATGCATTATAAAAATGTATGCAAATGAGTAAATTATTTATTTTTAGAATTCACAACTATGTCATGTCATTTGTTTTCTTTATAGCAAGTGAACACATACAATTAACTGTAGGCCAAGTACCTACTGACACCAATTATAGCCAAGCATTTGTCTGCCTATATTATTCTTTTAAAATTAAAAACTATTTTGTTCACTTGAGTTAACATAATATTGGCCGAAATACACATACTTCAAAATGTCGAAATGAAGATTATCAGTTCTACAGTAACCGTACGCAGTGCGGTCTGATGTATGGGCACAATGGGCAGTTGCCCGGTGGTCCCACGAGCAAATGAACCCCATACTAATCTATGTATGTTGTATACGGCATGATTTTTAATGTTTAAGCGCTGATTTTGTTGGATGTACCAATTCAAGAAATATATGTTTAATTTTATCGACCATTTACAGTTTTATTTATGTGAGTGTTTGTATAGATAGGGGCCTCAGTGCACTACGTTGACCGTGGCCTATATTGCTGAAAAGACGGCCCTGACCGTACGTCATTCATCATAAATTTACACTTCATGAACATGTATCAGCATGGTATAGGCCAATATTGCTTATGTATGCTGGTTGTATTAATTGATATTTTCGTAATAAAACTCTTTTCTTATGACTTAAAAGACCATACTTTCATTTTACAGACACCGGCGTCTACTACCCCCTTTCAAATATTTTTTATTGTTGATACTGTTACTATAGTCACAAAACTGGCGTGGCCCACAAGTTCATCCTAATGGCATGGACCCTTGGTACTTCAAGTAGTCATACTAAAATTTTAATTCTTTATTTTAAGATACATTTTATTTCCTCCTCAATTGTCAGAGGGATCAATACACACCTAAGACTATGGCTCTAAACTAGTGGTGAAAACATTAGTGCTATTTTTTCTCTCATCTTTTTGTTATGTTATAAAACAATTGTAATAAATGCTCATATTGTATATGTATATGCCCCCTGTGGACCCTTGATTTGCGAATCAATAAACTTATACTTATACTTATACTTATAAGTGTCATTATCAAAAAACACGCACTTTTCTGTTATTACGCAATTAAAAGACAAATATCAACCAAACTGATTGGAGAAAACATGAAGGCACATCTCTGTAGTTTTATCATCTAAATTCAGATTGGTCCAATTGCGAATTTATACTTGCTACACAAAGACCTGTTTTGTCCTTGGCGTTACGTGTTATTTTTCCAGAATGACTTTCTTTTGGTCATTTGTACTACATGTTGTATTTAGATGTAATGATTTCATTCGATCTTTATATTATTTTTGAACTATTCCTAAAACTCTAATAGAACAACATTATTTTTACTCGATATATATTGAAATTTAAAAAGAAAATTAGAAAAAACCTGCTGTTATAGATTTTCATGTCTGTGGTGTTGTTACCCTTCCTATTGAGGCTGGTAAGAGTTATCTGTCTTGTCATATTTGAAGCAAAAATATTTTCTCCCGTTGCTTATTTCCTGTTTCATGACATATGCAGACGACAAAAACAAAAGTGATCCATAAACCACAGGGGCTTGAATCGCTTTCATAAAGGTCACGCGGCCTATATACCCTATATACTAACAAGGGATGTAACGACCAACGTAACCAAGCCACTACCAGTTCTGTTTCAGGCTTGAAAAAAATATTAAAAAATCACACATTCAAACAATCTTTGTTGTCATTCGCTAGCATATTGATTTATCTTTCCGACGAGACATAATTTTTCACAACTGCTTCACTCTAGAAGTCAGTACACCCCTGCAAACTTGAAACTTTGCTCCAAAATAGGTCACCAACGTTTTGCTCGGACGCAGTCAACGATCTTTACTCAGAGAGTAAAGAGCACAATTGCGGACAATATCCGCATAAATCCTGACTGTCGTAAATACCTATGAACGCCTTCGACTCAACTATCACCAGAACAGTTCACATAGTGCAGACGAAAAGCAGTAACTCACGTTTTTCAGTCCAGTATAACTCTTTTCAAATGTTGGAAGCCATTATTAAAAATACACAGCTTCAAATGAAATCTGTCATCTGATTGGTTAATATTTCTCACGACACGCCCACATTCTGATAACGCTTGAAATATATGCTTTAAAAAAAAAATCAGTGAGAATTACGTTTAGAAGTAATTTTATATGATTATAATATACCTAAAAATCATTTACAATATTTTTTATATGTTACGAATAAGTAAAAACACTTACCGTCTCGTGAGAAATATTAACCAATCAGATGACAGATTTCATTTGAAGCTGTGTATTTTTAATAATGGCTTCCAACATTTGAAAAGAGTTATACTGGACTGAAAAACGTGAGTTACTGCTTTTCGTCTGCACTATGTGAACTGTTCTGGTGATAGTTGAGTCGAAGGCGTTCATAGGTATTTACGACAGTCAGGATTTATGCGGATATTGTCCGCAATTGTGCTCTTTACTCTCTGAGTAAAGATCGTTGACTGCGTCCGAGCAAAACGTTGGTGACCTATTTTGGAGCAAAGTTTCAAGTTTGCAGGGGTGTACTGACTTCTAGAGTGAAGCAGTTGTGAAAAATTATGTCTCGTCGGAAAGATAAATCAATATGCTAGCGAATGACAACAAAGATTGTTTGAATGTGTGATTTTTTAATATTTTTTTCAAGCCTGAAACAGAACTGGTAGTGGCTTGGTTACGTTGGTCGTTACATCCCTTGTTAGTATATAGGGTATATAGGCCGCGTGACCTTTATGAAAGCGATTCAAGCCCCTGTGCCATAAACTAATGTAGAGCCGAAAATGTACGTGCGATTGGTATAGTATATACATTTTATGTCTATGGTGTACATCTCACTACTTCTTTTTGTTAGAATTGATCAAAATGTAAAAAATACACAATACATTGCATTTGGTATTCTTCACTGGATATATACATATAAAATATCGCCAGGGAGCCATTATTTTCCTTTTATCATGAAAATACTTACCTGTTTTCTGTGGTGTTACCATAAAGATTGTGTAACACCACAGACATTTAGCATTAAAATTGTGAATAAACACATTATTCCATAAACAGTAATATTCAGAACATAATAATGCTCTTTAACCTATGCAGAAAAATTGTTCAAACATCGTCATTTACATATAAGATATAGTTTAACAAGCTGGTGGGGGTATACTTTTTAGACCTGGTAACACCAGGGACATATCTTCATTACACCATGGACAAAACTGATATTGCTCATGCATTAAACCAATATGTTGAAAAACTGAATATTGTACTGAAAACAATAAGAAAACAACACATATAGGTTGATAGTTGTGTTTTTTTCTTGAATTAAATGTTTACATTCATGAAGATGTCCCTGGTGTTACTTTTGTCATCTGTGGTCAATGGTGTTACCTCATGTAAATTGTTTCATAAAAAGGATAAATGACATAATTGAAGTAAATTATATTATAGTTGAATAAAGTTGACTTTGATAACTATGTATAAGTCATATTTTCTTTATATAAAGTGAAACAAAATACAATTATGAAAACTTGTTTGTTTCATAATGCAGCTTAAATGGAATTCCACAACAACATATCCAAATATTGTGACAAAAAAACTAGTGCTCCAAAGAAAATATCTTACATTATGGGTTGTTTAAAAAAAATGACCCCAAAGTGTGACATAGGTGACCAAAATTAAAGTAATTGGAAATTGACGTCCTATTGAATTTTAAGGAGCCACATAAGTCCAAGTTTACTAATTTATCATCGATTTGTGAAAGAAATTAAGAAAAAAAAATTTTGTAACATTTTATTAATGGCTTTTGATCTATATTTTTGTAACACTAACAATATTTCTCAACAAGATTACAACAGAAGTAATTCCAAAAATTATTGTACATTATTAATTTATTGATACAACGAAGTTCAAAAATTAATTTTCGATCATTTTTAACCAATATTTTTAATTTAGAGATAAAATTTAATGTATTTTCACCATTTTTTTAAGTAATTTTTTGGTTTCTCATTACAAAAGTTTATGTTTCTCTTAAAAAAAGGTCCACACTGATATGAAAAGTACATTTGAAGACACATGCATGATACTAATTCATTCACTGAAAATTTCATAGAAATTGCTTTATTCATTTTTGCATTATTCACAAATGACAAATGAAAAATACATGTATTTTTACCTAATTTTGTTACACTCCTGACATATGTTTGTATATATATATCAACTAAAGTGAATATTTCAACAGAAATAGGTGTTGAAATTGGAGTCCAATGAATAAAATAGGCCATCAGCATATAATTTAACAATTATCTATTAGAGAAATATTAATTTGCTTGATATTAAAGACTTAAAGTTGACTGCAAGGAGCTGTATCAAGTAACTTAGGGCAGTAAAATACTTGAAAAATACATTCTACCAAATTTATTTACTTCTCACTTGCTTTCTTATTACATCAGAAAAGTTCACGTTTGTTTTATTTATTCACATTGTTTTAATATTTTGTTTGGTCGTAAGTACAAAAATAGGTCAGGAGTGTAACAAATGTTCAACTCAGTGGAGACTTGTAGAGTTTTTGATGCTGAAGAAGGAAGGACTCACCCTAACTTTCCTCTGTCTGTTTTAATTTTGATATGACATGAGATTGGTAATTTTAGAGCTATTGTCTATTGACAAGAATGACGGTATTGGCAGCCATATTTGTCGACTGATCAAAATCACAGCAAAAGTTTTGAACTAGATACCATATAAAGGAACATCCACACCACTTTTGGTTCCAATCTGCCCATTGGATTCAGAGGAAATGACTTTAAAAAAAAATTACTGCAACGGACGCCAAATGATGGAAATAGCTAAAAAATAGGATTTGTGTCAGGAGTGTAACATTTTATGTTGATAGTTAATACATAGCTATTTTCCAATGAATGAAACAATTATTCATAAAACATTTAATATTTTAATTACCAATATTTATATCCTTCATTTCTGCTTTGTGAAAACTAGAATGTCTTAATCATTTTTGAAAAACTCTTTGAAGTGCTCATGATTATATAGATTATTTTTCAATCAGCAGCTTAAATAAATTATAACAAGGAGATAGAATGCTACAAATATAATAGAATTGCATTACAATACCTCAGCAAGACACAGATGGTCAGTTTCAGTCAACCATATTTTCTAAATCTGACTAAAAAGTAAGTTCAATAGTGCTTGTATTTAATTGGATAAAAGTGTTACACTCCTGACATAGAGGTTTTGGCCACACAAAAGAACTGGCGGTCATCAGATCATTATGCTTGTCACTCATGATCTTTGACAGGACTGTTGACTAAATTAAAACACAAAATATTATAATTAATAAGATTGTGTTAAAATTATGACCTTGCAAATTTAAATGTTACACTCCTGACATTCCACATGTGTTCTTCTATTGAATATAGGATTGATGTAAAAGCTCACAGAGACATGTTGATGCTTCTTGTTTCAGCTATGATATTTAAAGAGACAATTAACCATTGTCAGTTGTTGAGAAGTATGCTACATACCTAAATAATTTCACTTTTAGACAACACAAACAGTTTTATTGACCTTTATTTTTTTGATACATGGTAATTTTACATATCTGGTCCTGTCTTCAAAATTACCAAAAAATGCATAAATTATGCATGAAATTTTAGCTAAAATATCAGTTTTCCATAAGATATATTTTCCTACTGTACAATTATTTGTTTTCTAATTACACAACATGGCAGTACATGCATCTTTGTAAATGTCACACTAAAAGTGTTACACTCCTGACATTTTTTTATATATTTTTGGACACTATTTTTTAGTGGTAGCAGATAATGCCGTGAAATTTTGCAGCAGGGTTCTATGTACCAAAGTACATATTCTGATACAAAAAGATCCAATTTAAATCATCACATATTAGAATGGTCAATGATAAAAAAATGGGGTCATTTTTTTTTAAACAGCCCTTATGCATAATTTCCCTGTATATTATGTATGTAACCACTTTTTACACAAAAATTATTTTTCATTTTCCTAAAAAGAATAATTTTATGTTGGTAACACCACGGACTGAAAGGTATTGGGGGGTACTATACATATCTAGAAATATTTTGTTTCATGGTGGTTTTCCTGACTGCATATTATGTGATTATGTCATTGTAATGTAGGATAAACTAATAGGCTAAAGCAAAACGGGAATGAAAATATTTGATGTCACCAAAATATGAACAGGAAAAAGTGTGTGTATTTTGATAATGACCCATGATGGTTGATACCACCCGCGTTACAGTAATAGTTAGCCTTCAATGTTTGCACGGTTCCTAGTCCAACAATAAAAGAATCCATACTTTTTTCTCGTAATTTTCTATTCTACTTCATGTAATTGCCCAGTGGATGTCACAGGGAATATAAAGGTATTTTTGCCATCGATTTCAAATATTTCCCTCCTCTCTATATATAGGCCGTGCAATGCCTACTCATATTACGGGAGATAAACCATATAAATTTATGCTACAAGTAGCTAATTTTCATAGGTAGCTAAAAAAAAATTACGACACCGGATTTACCACAGGGCCACGTTGGCCAGGGGGAGGGGGGATCTTCTTACCAAAAATATTTTTTATGATGGATTTTTGCTTATGTGGTGCAGTTTTAAATTTGAAGGCGTTCCTGAGCATGTATGCCTGACTGCCTGCGTAGGCCTACCGGGTCTACCTCCCTCAGGGACCAAGTAAGGGGCCTCATAACTTAACTAGCACAGGGCCTCATTTGTCCTAAAGCCGGCACTGCTTATGCTTAAGAAAGGTTTGCTTAAATTGAAAGGATTTACCATATTCCTCAATACTTAACAAGTCGTTCATGCTAATTCATTACAAATAATATTGTAAAACATGTCTAAGAGAAACCTAGAATAAAATAAAATAAATTCAGTGTCAATTAAAAAAATTACCATGTCTACTAGTATTCCAAACATTTGGAGGGGCCGTAGTGATCATGATCGTATGGTAGTTGGATTTACAACTACATATGTAATCAGTGCCTATCACCACTGATGTTGTGAGTTCAAATCTCAATCAGGGCGAGGTGTACAACATTATGTGATAAAGTTTGTCTATGACTTGCGACAAGTTGGTGGTTTTCACTGAGTCCTCCAGTTTCCTCCAACAATAAAACTGACCACCTCGATATAACTGAAATATTGTTGAAAGTGGCGCTAACCAGCATCAAACAAGCAAAAAACAACCAAACATTTGGGGTACTGATGCCTGCTTTGTAATGGCGCAATATGCTGAAATGGGCTGGATTGCATAATGCTGCATCACAGTAACCATAGTCTACGGATATCTAGAGCATGCACTCGAACAATTTATACCGAGTCCAAATCACTTAGTTTTCCACTCATTCCTTATGGCTACATGCTTAAAGGGTAACAATAAATGCATTTTCCATAGTCTTTGGCCTAATCCAACCGAACCCATGGTTTTCCGAACGAGCACGTTGAATACTATTCCTATTCTGTTTTAAATGGACCCAAGTCAAATCTGCTATTGATGTAAATAGAGAATCCTGGTACATAACTAAAGGTTAGAGAATATCGAAGAGCAATCAAGAATGGACCAACCAGAGAAACCGGCAACATAGGCTACACAAGACGAAGACAAACAAAACAGAAACACAACACAGTATGTGTTGGACACGACTATGCACAAATATGTTTATAGACAGAGTTTTATACAAAATGTCTTGTTTGTTTTAGAGGAGATGGTTGGATTGCTGACCACTATATGATGACACCAAAGATGTCTACGTATCTGTTAGCCTTCATTGTCTGTGACTTTAATTATACAGTTAAAGTAACTAAAAACAATGTTACGGTAAGTTATAACGCATAAGATGTCTACATATATATTAGCCTTCATTGTCTGTGACTTTAATTATACAGTTAACGTAACTAAAAACAACGTTACGGTAAATTATACCACTTAAGATGTCTACATATATATTAGCCTTCATTGTCTGTGACTTTAATTATACAGTTAATGTAACTAAAAACAACGTTACGGTAAGTTATAATGCCTACGATGTCTACATATTTATTAGCCTTCATTGTCTGTGACTTTAATTATACAGTTAATGTAACTAAAAACAACGTTACGGTAAGTTATAACGCATAAGATGTCTACATATTTGTTAGCCTTCATTGTCTGTGACTTTAATTATACAGTTAACGTAACTAAAACAACGTTACGGTATGTCATAGCCTTTTATATTATTTACTAGTGCCGGTTTATTAATGTTTTTCACATATTTTAATATCTTATATTTTATCTAACACTAAGTATGCATGTATTCTATGGAAAAACAGGATTTTAATCAATACGGCATGGGTTCGCGCTTGGCTTTGTAAATTACAAAAAGTGGTGCACTCGACTCACAGCTGCAAGTGATAAAGTTTACCAATTGCTGAATGTGGCATTAAAACACAATAAATCAAATCAAATAAATCTTATAATTACAGTATAGAGCATGGGCGAGACCAGAAGCTGTTGACCAGACGCCGTACTCATTACAAGTCGGGGTGGATGTTTTAACATACTTTGAAGATTATTTTAACATTCCATTTCCTTTACCGAAGTGTGGTAAGTAACGTTATGGAGCAGGAATTGCTTATCCTTCCGGAGCGCTTGAGTTCGCCCCGATTTTTAGTGGGGTTCATGTTACTCGATCTTTAGTTTTATGTGTGTGTTTGTCCTTTTATATTTTTTCTTTTGGCGATTGTGTTGTCTGTCCTTCTTCGATATACGGATTCTGATTACCTCCCTTTGGTATCTTCAAACTCTTCTTATGTGCTATAATATTGGCTTAGTATGATTTTTTTTAAAGTGTAGTGACTGTTCCCATAGAAACTAGATGACCTCTTTCAATATAATTTGAAGATTATATTGATATAACCTTTTCGCTACGTAAGTCAGACAAGTAAGATTTTACGATATCATGGTGGCTCAATGAGTTAGGTCGTTGGATCTAACAACTCATACAAGCCTATCACCAATACAGCATGGGTTCGCGCACGGCTTTGTAAGTTACAAAAAGGATGCACTCGACTCGCAGCCACAAGTGATAAAGCTTACCAGTTGCTTGCCCATGGTCGGTGGTTCTCTCCGGGTACTCCGGCTTCCTCCACCACTAAAACTGGTCACCATGAAATAGCTGAAATATTGCTGAAAGTTGTGTTAAACACCAAAATCAAATCCTTTTCGCTACGTAAGTCGGGACAAGTAATATTTTACGATATCATTTTGGCTTTCCATTCAATTTGAAAGGATGAAGACTTTTTCCATGACAAATAAATGGTCTCTTTTAGCTTCATTTTTAAGAATACATCATTTTCTTGTCCTAAGTCGAGCAAGTAGCATCATACATTATCATGCTGGTTTTCAATTCAATTTCAAAGGATATTTTTATTACTATAGAAATCAACTTTAATCACCAACATAATTTCACTCCTTTAAGTTTAACGCAAGTTGAAGAATATATTGATCTACCTTTTCCTTTTCAGGTAACTATCGTATAGTTTGCTTTTCAGTTTAAAAGGATGTTAAATTTCTAATATTATCAATTACCAATAACAAAGTTACGGTTGTTTTTTTCTACAACAACATGTGATAACGTTTGTCAGATGGTTTTCTTCAGGTGTTCCGGTTTCCTCCATCAATAAAACTGACTGCCACGATATGACTGAAATATTGTTGAAAGTGGCATTAAACACCATCAAACATCAACAAACATACCATCGAGTATAGCTAATTATGCATCAAATATGAATATCTAATGCGGAAAAACGTAGCCATCTTGTATTTCTTGTTTATTTATAAACCTGATTTGTTTCAGATATGATCGCCGTGCCTGACTTTGGTGCTGGTGCTATGGAGAATTGGGGTCTGATTACCTACAGAGAAACTGCTATGTTATATGATCCTATGGAATCAGCAGAATCAAACAAACAACGGGTAGCCGTAGTTGTCTCCCATGAACTCGCTCACCAGGTTCGTTTAACCTACAATGATGGGCATAATACCATTTGCCAATTCCCGACTTGATTCTAAAATTATACACTTTTAACGTTTTATTATTTGAGTTATTTCCCTTACAGAGGACAAAATGGTTCCTGTTCAATGCAAGAGCAACAGAGAGGATTAAGAATTTGAGTATAATTTTCTGAAAATTTATAGATAATTGAACTTTGTAAAATAATAGAAGTTAACTTTATAGCAAATAAATAATTCACAAGTCGTTACAACATTTAAATTTTATACAGAGTATGAGAAAAATATATGTCATTTTGGTTGAATATTGCGTGAAATTGACACTTTTGTCCACCTTAAAGGGAAACAACTACTACAAACATGTGGAAAATGCGTATAATAATCAAGTCGGGAATTGGCAAATGGTATATTCCTTTGCTTGCTTTAAAATCTGATAATGTAACATTAAATCAAATATATTACTAATCAGATATTAGCATTTTACAAAAACTTCAAAAATTCACAAAATTTTACAATGCAATAAGATTGAATTAAGTTAAAAATAAATTAGCTTTTTTACAAGATAGGAAGCATGAAATGAAATCAAAGCATAAAATAACATTTTTGTTATAAGATAATGTATTAATTTCATTCAAGACTAGATTATGCTTTATAAGAAGATAAGCGCAATAACATGCATTTTATCTTTAATGTCGGTATAAGAAGGCAAAATGCTTGACACCTAATCAATCCGTCAACGTGATCTGATTAAAATCAGCTGTTATTATAGGCTGCACTCTCCCTTACATCTGACAGACATCTGGCAGAACCCGATTAGGGGTCATATCCAAATGAACTTCCGTATATGAATATTTATTTCAAAAATCAGCCAGAGAACTTTATGTTTGCGATGCTTCATAGAAAACACTGGAAAAATGCTGTTATGATTTTGCCATGAGTTCTTCTGGATGTGAATTCTAATCGCGTTACTAGTACATTGTATTTCAGATGTCAGGGGGGAACATGGTGTATTATAACAGTAATATAGACGTAAATATCAGCTGATTTTAATCAGATTCTTTAAATATGATGTTATGTTAAACTTTTATTTTCATAGTGGTTTGGAAACTTAGTTACACCATCATGGTGGGACGATTTATGGTTGAATGAAGGATTTGCTAGTTTTGTAGAATACATGGGAGTTGACCACGTACACCCGGACTGGTTAATGGTAAGTTGTATTGTTATGGTACTGTAAGGCATACATATGAACATGTACACCTGGACTGGTTAATGGTAAAGTTGTATTGTTATGGTACTGTAAATCATAGTAGTTATCCACGTACACCCTGACTGGTAAATGGCAAGTTGTATTGTTATGGTACTGTAAGGCATACACATGATCATGTACACACGGACTGGTTAATGGTAAGTTGTATTGTTATGGTGCTGTAAATCATAGTAGTTGACCATGTACACCCGGACTGGTAAATGATAAGTTGTATTGTTATGGTACTGTAAATCTTAGTAGTTGACCATGTGCACCCGGACTGGTAAATGGTAAGTTGTATTGTTATGGTACTGTAAATCATAGTAGTTGTCCACGTACACCCTGACTGGCTAATGGTAAGTTGTATTTTTATGCCACTCTAAGACATACATATGAACATGTACATGTGGCTTGGGTAATGGTAAGTTGTATTTTTATGGCACTCTAAGACATACATATGAACATGTACATGTGGCTTGGGTATTGGTAAGTTTAATTTTCATATCACTGTGAATCATTCAGTTGACTTTATACTATAAAACATGCCATTGTCGAAACACTGCCTACTAGGCGGTTAATACTTTCGGTTCCACCAGCAGAGGTATACCATCTTATTTCAATAAAAAAAAAACGTTGATATAGATTCAAGCATACACGACGTGTTTTTGGAATAACCCTATTAGATAGCTTAATCCATGTTGGATTGGGATATAGATTTCTAGCATTAATCTCACTAATATTGCAGTTGTATTGTGGTGGTCAGTTTTATTGGTAGTGTAAACTGGAGTACTTGGAGTACCCGGCGAAAACCACATGACCTTGTCGAAAGTCACTGACTGCGTTTATCACATAACGTTGTATTAAGTACACCTCTTCGCCATGTAAATCCAACTACCATACTATCACGGCCACGACGACCCCTGTTCAATATTAGTATGTTCTGTGATTATTAGTTGTATCCAATACAAGTGGCACTACGCTTAACATTTAATTGTGGTAATAAAAGGAGTGAAAAAATACCACACTGTCAGAACAACTCCAAAATCCATTAGAAAAATCGTAAAAAGAGCCAAGAAGAGTTTGACGATACCAAAGGGAGGCAATCGGAATCCGTATATCGGAGAAGAACAGACAACACAATGGCCAAAAGAAAAAGTACAAAAGGACAAATAACGATCGACAAAACATACATATAAAACTAAAAATCGAGTAACATGAACCCCACTAAAAACCGGGGGTGAACTCGGGTGGTCTGGAAGGGTAAGCAGTTCCTGTTCCAATGATGGCACCCGTCGTGTTAATCTAGTTACAAACCCGGTAATAAGTCGTGAATGAAGAAAGGACCGATACCCCTCATATGCAAATACATGACCACTCACTTTCCTGGCTCGGTACCGGCGGGATTAGACTAGTTATATGAGCCGAGATCTCCCCTCTTGGAAAACATAATACTGGTAAAAACACACCAACACCAGTGTCAACCCTGTTTATATAAAGATGTAATACTTGTTTCAGTTTCAACAATTTGTTGTGGAAGATGTGCAAGATGTTTTCAACATGGATGGACTTGTTACGTCACATCCGGTTTATGTTCCAGTGTCACATCCGGATCAAATTAATGAAATATTTGATCGTATTTCATATGGAAAGGTAAGTACATGCATTTAAGTATATCAGATGTAGCATGTTATAATGGAGGCGGTACCAGGATAGCGCCTGGTGGGAAAAGGCCCATATCATCTCATGAAGAAAAGTAGATAATAGACGATACGATTGGTTGTATAAAAAATAGTCTTCTTAACTTAAAGAACAAACGAATCTGCGGATTTTTAAAGAAGGGGTGGAAGTAGGGTGTGATCCATCTGAATTCACACCTGTATGTACAAACAACTGTTGGGGAGTTCAGATAATGTACATCAACTGGTGGATTATTCATTGTTTGAGGGTTGGAATACACATTTAGCAATAAATTAGATGCATCAGGGTAGCCAATGTTATTGGCAGTGGGTGAAAACAGCGGTTCCCGAATAAAAAGGAAACCGAACTTCCGTAATAAAGACGTTAAATATTTAATTAATAGGTTATATATATAATTTAGAAACTATAAATTTCAAACATTAATCAACTGCACTTCAATTTATTAAAAAAAAAGGGTACAAGGTTTTATTATATATCGAGTAAACATTGCTTAGCTATGGAGTCTAACTGACAGATTTTAGGTTTGGTAGGCATTAGTAAATGTATTTTCAACTCACTTACCAAGATGAAGACGCTCATAACATATAGAAATTAGAAAGCAAATCATTATTACGTGTTTAGTCTTTATCTTGTTGTTTTTATCTTCTTCATCAATTTAATGTTTTACTCTTTTGGTTATATTTTCAATATGTTTTTGTATATTTTTTTTAAATTATTTTATCTATATTACACCTGCGAACAACACAATTTACCTCTGTGTGCCAGGAAACCTCAAAGGTTTATATGTTTTCTTTAAAAAAAAAAACACGTCAACAGATTTCCTGGCATTTACAAAAATAAATTTAATCGTAAGTTATTTCCATTCCATTTCAGGGAGCGTCTATAATAAGGATGATGAGATTTTTCCTTGGAGAAGAAACGTTCCGAAGAGGACTGGAGGTAAGAGACAGTATTTGAATTAAACAAATGTGATGCTATTAATAAAGTGACTTACCAGAACCGCTTTTCATGACGTGGTTCGAACTTAATAATCGGTT
Organism: Gigantidas platifrons; assembly: GCA_002080005.1. Taxonomy (NCBI): domain Eukaryota; kingdom Metazoa; phylum Mollusca; class Bivalvia; order Mytilida; family Modiolidae; genus Gigantidas; species Gigantidas platifrons. The sequence continues at coordinate 711,828 of MJUT01019132.1, read as the reverse complement.
CATTCGTGGTCTCTATCCTTAGGGTGATAAAACATCTGAGCACGAATTTCATACTCGTACTAAAAAAATCATCCAATCATAATACCATTGGCCAGTAAAGCGTATTAATCTTATTCTCTAGACTTCCATATATGGCTCTGCCTCCTATTGTTGTTTTTAGGAATGATTTTATCCAATCATAGGTCATCAAATAAATGCAACATCGTACAATATTTTGCTTAATGTACACTGTTTTTGTGATCCTACATGAAAGAAATAAAACTAAATGATCAATCTTAAAGTTAGAACATTAACAGTGATCAATCCCAGCAGTAGATCTTCTGTAAAACAACATTTTTAGAAAATGGTGATCTGTCATGATGTTATCATCATAAAATGAAGGGGAAAAACCAAAATATACTATACTGTCGGAACAGTTCCAAAATACAATACAACACTCATAATAGAGACAAAATCAATATCTCTAAGCACATAAATTCATTATCGCTTAATGCCATGGCTTGGTATTGGGCACTTTAAACAAGTGGTATGTTAAACTAGTTTTATGGACTCAAATATATGCATAGGTTATTATATCTCCCGTTCCACCGGAGGAGGTATTCTGTTTTACCTCTGTCCGTCCTTCCGTCTGTCTGTCTGTCTGTCTGGCAGAAATCTGATTTTGGTCACAAGCTTCATATAGGTACCCCATATTGTGGGAAGCGTTTTTAGACCCGTCAGATTCCTACTTCCTGTTTGCCGACTTAGTTGGTTTTTATTCACATTGAACATATATGCTGAGGTATCATAAGTGAGCATTAGCTCACAGTTCATCTTGTTTTGCATTGCGTTTTTGTATACATATTTATTATTTTTTCAGCGTTACCTCAAAGAAAAGGC